>JAJHSJ010000010.1:68795025-68841109 GCA_021015155.1 Magnolia officinalis
GCTAATTTACCATAAATTCAAAATTTTCATATTCATGACCTGTACAAATTTAAGCCTATGATAGTACCGTAAATTAATCTCATAAATTACTGATTAACTGGGACCTATGGGAGATAGAGAACACCATCCTAGCATAGGGCTAAATTTGAATTCAATGGAAATCATGTGTCTTGTAAGAGTTTTGACATAATAACGTTGTTTAAAGGCTAGGGAATGTGGGAAATGGGTTTGGGGTATCAGGCTTAGAGGAATTAAGGTTTAGAATATTAGGGTAGAGGTTTGAGTTAGGATTTCAGATTTTGGGTTTAAGGGTTTTAGGACTTGGGGTTTCTAGAATTGGAAATATATGTTTCAAGTTGTGAGAATTAGGGATTTATGATATGGACAAGGGATTTTCGAATTTAGAAATTTTAAGGTTAGGATTCAGGATTTGGGTTAGGGTTTTGAAAACTAGAGTTTTGGATGGATTAGGGGTTGTAGAAAGAAGAATGAAAGTTTAAAAGAAGAAAGAAGGTTTTTTTTTTTTTTTTTTTTTTAAAAAAGCAGAGATGAAAAAGGAAGAAAATAAGACGATGAGAGAAGATGATACCTTGTTGAGATGAGGAAAAAGTAATATATATATATATATATATATATATATATAATATATATATATATATATATTATATATATAATATATATATTATGAACCTTGTACCAGGTTTTTTTAAAAAAAAAAAAATTAAAAAAAAAAAAAAAAAAAAAAGCAGAGATGAAAAAGGAAGAAAATAAGACGATGAGAGAAGATGATACCTTGTTGAGACGAGAGAAAAGTATAAAAAAAAAAAAATGATACCTTGTACCCATGGCTTTACAACACCAACCCAATCACAAGATGAAATTTTGCTCAATTTCAAAGCAAATGAGAGAAATCTCTTTCATTCATAACATGCATAATGGCTAGAATGGGGATATCCAACCCTTTATAGTTTAAAAAAGACCTTTTTACAAAAGGCACTCTCAAACAAGATTCTCAACATAAAGACGCTTAATGAATTAAAAGTTGTTCCTAACTCCCTAATCTCTACACAAATATGAGCTATACCAAAAGCAATGAAACATGCAAACAAAGTAAACAACTAAACTATTTCGTGGCCCATAAGGTTCACGATCAAGATGTCCAATAATAATGATCCAACAGTCTAATCACCATGTCCACTCGATCCAATGGTCCGATGTGTCCATCAATCTCTGATATACAGCCCACGGGCAGCTTCCCAGTGTGGGGTCCTTGAATATGCACAAACATGCATGTGGAGTCTTCAACGTGGCTAAGAATGTGAATTGGACCAATGGGCCCTCCTTTGGTATGGTGGTCGGATGTCCTCATGACTTAGCCAATCAATGATGCAAAAAAACCATGAAATTCCGGAATTTCTATCTTAATTCTGTGTTATCTATCATATCCACAAAAAAGAATCGATCGTTAATATCTCCACAAGCTAGGGCCACCCGTTGTTGGTTAGGACCTTGATGGGGACCTTTCCCTACGTGTCCACGTGCTCCGAATTAGGTCTCTAGATTCCTTCCACACTAAAACTCTCCCACTTGATTAATGAGATTGCCTACCATATGCTTGAGTTGATCTACTCAATTTATGAGTGTGTGGATCAATTGAGTTACTTGCACAAACTCTTCTAGTATAACGCCTTCAAAGCCCTTAGGAGATGATATAAAGTCGAAAATCTCAAAGATGACCTACTCTAATACCAAATTAGTGCAACTCAGTTATCGAGTCAATGAAATCTCAACACCCCAATCGCAAAGAAATGAACATGTATAAACTCATAAGAGATATTCGAGTAGAGAAAGAGAGAAATAATTCTGTTAATATTCAAACTTTTCTTACACTACTTGAGGAAACTCACGGTTCAAAAAAATGTTGACTACTTCCTCCTACACCACCCCCTCTTTTATAAGTACTAAAGACAATCACCATGAATCTTTAATGAAAATTCCTCATCTATTAGATTAATTTCACATCAATCATAATTAATTTCAAATCAATGTATAATTTATTGAAAATAATAAAAATTCCACCAACAAAGATTTAACCTAAATAAGAAAAATAGATCTACTATTTGATGCCCCCAAATCTTCAATCATATCTTCCACATCAGCCACCCTATCTTCCACAAATGGCAAATGTGATCTCTGACATTTAGGACCTAAATCTTACCATAAACGGCTTAAAATCAATAATGTTTAACCATACAGTGGGCCATGGGCCTACACCACAATTTCATTTCATCATGATGAAATACGACTTTGAAAGGATTTTCTCTTCTCAACCCCATACAAAGTCATCTTTCGTCATTATGAAGATGACAAGCATAAGACCAAACATACATAAAACAACCTATCATCCGAAAAAATGGAGAAAGTATAGGAATCATATAACAGAAATAAAGGTTTTAAATACATATTGAACTAGACCAGTCAATACCATTAGCTCGTGAAAAGAGAAAATATCCACCAATATACACATTAAATGTCTATCTTCAAAAATACTTTCCTTAAAACAATATAGAAAATGAACCGGCTTAAAGTCGTAATGGAAAACTATCCAAAATTTTGCCACTGCATACCTTTTCATATTCAACAGCTCCACATTTTGCCTTGAAAGATGAAAGATCTGACAAAGCCCAGCATGGCATTCTTGCACCATCATGTGTCACAATCGAGTCCAACCCATATCTTGTATCCTTGTCAGATTTTACTATTGCAACTTTTCTAGAACAGAAAAAGTAAGGAAAACAGAAAATAAAATGCCGATTTGCTATTTAATAAGTAACAATGTACTTCACTAATGAAAGGAGAGGGATGCAGATCTCACTCTCATTAAAATAAAAGACGAATAATACAACGTTCAGCCCAAAATTATCAGAATTTTCACTCAGCCAACATTCTGAACAGGTGGAGCCTGCCTTACAGATCAAGACCATTTATATGGTGACTGGTGAGACACCATGGATGGGCAATGATGCAAAGCACTCAACCCATCATATGATGTCCTGAATATAGCTAATGGTCCATGAGCAAGGAAATAAAGGAGACGGAATGAGAAAGGATTCACGGCAGTGTAGTCAAAGGGGAACTAGGTGCATGCATAGACGATTTGGCCATGGTGCACCTCACCTGGACCCAGGCAAGGCACTTACCCCAGGCATGCATCTAGCACCTAGCACCTGCGTACACCAAGGCACGCCAGCGTCACATGGGGGTTTTTTACCCACCTTTACAAGGTGTAAATACATAAGAGGGGCCTCCTAAACCTATTTCAATAACTCTCATCTTTCTTTTCATCTTTTGAGATCAAAAGCTTAAGATTTCTTTTATCCAAATTCCAACCTCCTCTCATTTTTTCTTCTTCTAATAGTGAGCTTTTGATTAACAGTTATTAGTTTTATACTTGACTGGTTTCATGGATGGTTTGATTAATGGTTACTGATTAGTTGACTACTATACTAGTTTAACAAAAAGAATTGTTTAGTGTGTAAATGCATTTTTTCTAATTCGTTTACTTTTCATTTTCCTTTGAAATTTGAAGTGGTATTGATTTTGATTGATTAAAAAAATCAACATATATTGACAAATACGCATATATTAGTATTTATCATACATGTCGTTGTCATTGCCTAAGTCTTATCCCAGTTATTTGGGGTCAGCCACATGAATCCTGTTTGGCCATTCCGCTCTATCAAGAACCATACCTTCTATTAGACAAATGGTCATCAAGTCTTTTCTTACTATCTCCACCCGCATGCTTTTGGGTCTTCCCCTTGCCCTTTTAGAGCCTTCAACTTGTACCAACTCACTCCTAACCGGCGCAGTTCTTGGTCTCCGTTGCACATGACCAAAGCATCTAAGTCTATTTCCACTCATCTTATTACATACTGGTGCTAGTCCTAAGTTCCCTCGAAACCAGCCCTTAGACCTCTGTCATTACAATAGAATACCTAAGGCCTGCAGCCGCTCCTGTCCTTGTCCCAATTGTGGACTAGAAACTTGTTAGAGCTAATCAAGCTTCTTCCATATCCCTCCGCAAGCAGGGTTGGAGACAGGACCTCGCTCCCAGTAACATGCCCATTGATTATGCATGTGCATGCTCCCCTATGATGAGAATCTGATTCCTCATTTCCTCTATCAGATTGTCATCCTATGTAGACAACTCAGAAGGGGCACCAATCAGATGGCTGGAGTGTTTGACAAGGACATTTTCTATCCACAGCCAATCCATGGAGGGGCCATCAGATGAATAGTATGGGTCATTTTACGGTGGGTTCCACCTGTACAGAATGGTGACCTGAATGAAATGCCAATATACAATGCCAATCATTGTATAATACTGTATACATCAAAAGGGGGGAAAAATCAGTCAGTGCAAAACACCAAAACTCAAATGAAGAGATTTTTGCAGGAAAAACAAAATAGAAATATATCGGCGAAGAAGGCTGCTGATCCACTGCCTCTGTGTCCTGCACAATATGCAAGAGGCACGTGTTTCGGATCATGTGAGCCGGACATCCTGCGGGCTTGCCCAATGTTGTCAAATGGCATAAGTGATCCTGTGTGATTGCTTATGCCAAATCGCTTGCAATCACATGATCGCATAAGTGATTGCACAACTTTTTTTATTTTTAAATTAAAAATATTTAAAAAAAAAAAAATCAAAAAAGAAGAAGGAAAGTATGTGATCACATAACCGCATATGTGATCACTTTATGCGATATACAATCGCATAACTGCATATGCGATCACATACTATCCATCGCATATGCCATATGAATGTCATTATGCGATTATGCAATCGCATAACAACATTGGGCTCACCGGCTACTGATTGACCACCGAAAAAAATGCTCAGTTTGGAGTAACCAGTTATCTAACAAATGGCCATTTTCTCACAAAATCTGAGCCATTGATGACATTTGTCTACTACTAACTATCTATATGCCACCAATTGAAGGGTTAGGATTCTCCAAAAGATGAGATTTTGTACGATGGACCATTCAGCATTTGCCATATGAAAACAAGCGGTTCCGACCTAGGGGAGAGGATATGGTAGAGCCAGTAGAACGGTTACCGCACATCGCAGGGCAGCATAACAATCGGGACCATTCATCTAGTTTCCCAAACTGTAGACTGACAGTGGTCGAAAATACACATCCATAAGATGATCCCAGCCATCCGATCCATGTGGTTTTCAAAACACGGACCACCCATGATATGCATCACGAGATGGACGGCCCCGATTAATACATCCATATGCACTGGATCGGATCAATTTTCATGATGGAATTCGAACAAGGGAAGAACGAGGAAGATCCGAACCTGCCGTTCCTGCTCTCGGACTGGATGCGGCGGAGGAGGGCAGTGGTTTTGCCAGCGAACATCGGGCCAAGGATGACGTGGATCTCTCCGGAAGCGGGGCCAGTCTGCATGGCGGGATCAGAGCCGTCGATGTGGATCGGAGAGAGAGATGGGAGAGGGTCGTTGAGGGAGAAGAAGAAGAAGAAGAGAAGGCCTTTGTAGGGAAAAGAGGGGAGGACAGATTGGTGATTTGGAGAAAAGGGAAGGGCAGAATGAGAAAGGGAAGAGAAGAGATTTGTGTTTGTGGAGGGTTGGATTGATGGAGAAGGGAGAGAGGGAGAGGGATTTCATGATCTTGGAAATGGACGGCATGGATTGGATGGGGTATTTATTATTCTGCGGCTCTGATTTTGGGAGATTTGAAAAAAATGGAGGGAAGGGATTCAAAGCCAAATTGGGGTTTTTGGAGGGAATGCATTGAGAGGCAGAGAGAGAGCTTCGGTTAGAGAGGTGCGGTTTTGTTGAAGATGAAATGTCGGGTCTGCTTCGTGTCAAAGCAGACCCGAATTTCTCGGGAGCCAG
This sequence comes from Magnolia officinalis, assembly GCA_021015155.1. Taxonomy (NCBI): domain Eukaryota; kingdom Viridiplantae; phylum Streptophyta; class Magnoliopsida; order Magnoliales; family Magnoliaceae; genus Magnolia; species Magnolia officinalis. The sequence continues at coordinate 68,800,960 of JAJHSJ010000010.1, forward strand.
TGCGAAATAATTTGTTGTGGGGCCCACAGTGGTGTCTGTGTGAAATCCAGTCCGTCCATCAGTTGATTCAGCTTATGTTAGATCTTGATGCCAGACTTCAGGCAGATCCAAAACTCATGTGGGCCGTACCACCGGAAACAGTGGGGGTGCGGATGACCACTGTTGGAACCTTCTTGGGCCCACTGAATTTCGGATTAGGCTGATATTTCCGTTTTTTCTTCATCCATGGTGGGATTATTCTTATGAACGGTTTGGATGGCATATGAACATCAAGGTGGGACCCATGAAGGTTTCCCCGGTGGTTTCATTTTGGGAGCGGATTCGGTCCGTCGGGCTAACACCCAGTTCGGTCAGGCCGTGAACGTGGGGCCCACATTAATGCATTTTTTGTATATCCATTCCGTCCATTCATTTTTAAAGATGATTTTAGGGCATTGGACCAAAAATAAAGAAGATCAAAATCTCATTTTGACCACACCATAGGAAAAAGTGGTGACTGACCATTAAAAACTTCTTGTGGACCACGAAGTTTTGGATCAAGCTAATATTTGTGTTCTAACTTAATCCAGGCCTTCGTGACCTTATCAGATGGAAAATAAACGTTGATGTGGGCTATAGGAAGTTTTTAATGTTGGGCATTCATTCACCGTTGTTTCATGTGGTGTGGTCCACCTGAGATTTGGATGGGGTTCAACTTTTAGATCATCCCCTAAAATGATCTGGAAAACGGATGGACGGCATGGATATACAACATATGCATCAGGGTGGGCCCCACGGTCAGGGACTGACCAAACTTGTGTTACCCGGACTTGACCAAATCCGCTCCCTTTTACTTTCCCCTCGCAGTGGTTGGGCCCACTTGAGTTATGATCTGCCTAATGTTTGGAATTCCGTCCCTACATGAGCTGGCACAACTGATGCACGGACTGGATTTCGCACCGAAATCATGGTGGCCCCACAAGAGCTTTTTGATGAGCATTGATGAGCAGGCTCCAAATTAGGTGGGATGTGGATGCACCGTAAACCTTGGGCGTGTTTGGTCCGTGAATGATATTGAATTGTATTAGATATTATTGCATAATGCTTACATGTTTGGAAATACCATGGTGTTGTAGTCATCCAATCCCATGTTTGGGATAAAAATTTTGCTCCCTGGAGACTTATGGAATTGTAATTAGGGGTGTACATCGGGTTGAACCGAGTTGAACTAGGTTCAACCCGGCCCGGCCCGGTCACTAGCCAAACCAGCCTGAACCCGGCCCAGCCTGGTCACCGGGCCAACTTGTCCAGCCCGAACCTGGCCTGGTCAGCAATCGGGCGAGTTCGGGCCAGTTTCGGACCCACGATTTGGGCGGCCTTGATTTTTTGACTATGCTCCATCTACTACACAGGAAGGGCTTTGGCAAGTAACTTGAACGCCTTTGATTTTTGGGAAGGACTTTTGTAATAGATTTTTGAGACTTTGCTCCATGTACCAAGGGACCCATGATTTGGACGGCCTGGATTGTTGTAAATGGGTAGGGTAACTGAGTAAGAATTTAGGAATATATATATATATATAGGTTGGGTCAGGCTGAGTCGGGTTTCGGGTCGAGTCGGGCCGAACTGGAACCTATCCAAACTTGATCCGAACTCAGTTTCAGGCCGAAGAAAATGGCCCGTCCCGACCCGAATTCAGTTCCAAGTCAGGCCGAGTTGAGCGAGTTAATCGGGCTAGCCCAGTTCGTGTACAGCCCTAATTGTAATCAACTGACCAAATTCAAAATGGATGTCGTTCACTTGTACACATATATATAAAGAATGTCATGTGTAAATTAAACTAAACTAAACTAAACTAAAATAAGCTAAACAGTGTATATTGATGGATGATATGGATAAACACATGCATCAATATGAGGCCCACATATGTAGTGGATTTCAAAATTGAAGAAAATCTTGCATGGGATTGCAATTCCGCCTATCTCTCAACCTTTCACATCCTCTCCAATTGCAAACAACCCCCTTAATGGGGGACTGAAGTTTTGAATAGAAATAATATTTCTACTTTCCTTCATCATTGTGGGAATAACTTTATCAACAGCCTGTATTATATATAAACATCACGGTAGGCTTGGGAATGTTTTAACTATGTGTTATTCATACTTAATGCTGATTGGAACTTGGAAGAGAGTGATGTGGTTAGCTCATTGCGTGCCTCCTTAAACTATATGGGCTCATTTGGGAAGCGTGGATTTGAAACCCCACGAGGGTAGATTTGAAATCCTTCTATTGTGTTTGGCACCTTAGATTGGGAATCAACTTTAATCTCTAAGTATTTATGCATGATATATTTACATGGGCTTGAATTTAATTACTAAATCAACTTTAATATCTCTAATTAGTGAATCGTATGTAATGTTTGACATGATACTTGTAATAAGCCCGCTGAAACATATGTTTTGCCAGGAAATGATAAAATTCCAAGTCTCAAAGGGCCCACAACACAAAATCATGTCCAAGTGACTAATCAACGATTTTTAACCGTTGATTTACATGGACAATGTTTGGACAGTGTTGATCATCATACTAATGTAATTATAGTGATGCAATTGATAATTTAATTGTTTCGGGACATCATTAGTAGGCCATGTGCCCAATAGAATAATAGTCCGGTGTCATACATGTTACACATGCAACTTTGGGAAGGATTTTAAGTGTAATCCAAGCTCTTACTGTGGATTTCAAACCTCCAGTTTGAGTGAATTTGAAACCTTCGAAACCCAGTTACTTTATGTCTCCAAACAATTACAAATTCATGGTGTCAAACGACCCCTTTTAAGTAATGGTGGAGATACAGAGTGAAGGCTTGCCTCTTGATTGACGTGTGACCGGAGCATGAGCTGGTCTATTTTCCTTGACTCATGGTATTCTATTAAATAGTTGCTATATATTCGTGGCTCCAATAGAAATTTCAGGATCTTTTGATTCACAAATCGCCTTCCCAAAATGTATAAACCCCCCTTTTGAACCAATTTGCCTTACCAAAATGTATAAACACCCCTTTTGAACCCCATTAATTAAAAGCTAATGTATTTTTGGCTTTCACCATGCAAGGCCTTACTTACTAATTGTATAGGCTTTTCTCCTTGCATCAACATGACTAGGTACAAATGTTTTTTGAGGTCGGTTTGGTTTGATGTAATTATATGTATTTTCATGTAATTTCTTTTAAATTAGTATTAAATCAAAGGTAGATTTTTTTACTAAATATGAAGTTCCTGCACTAGAAACCTAAGTGGCGCCGTGTTGTTTGTGAGAAATCCACCTTGTCCATCCATTTTGTGAGATTATTTTAGGACTTGAGACCAAAAGTGACCAGGATCCAAGAGTTGAGTGGGCCGCACTAAAAGAAAAGGTGAGTAGGAAAATTCCTACAGTTGAAACCTCCTTCAGGTTGACAGCGATGTTTATATGCCATCCATATTGTTCATAGTGTCATTCCTAACTATATGAATTTAAAACACAAATATTAGCTTAATTTAAAACCTCCATGACCCCACGAATATTTAAACCGGAGATGTTCAATGCTCACATTTTGGGCCTACTTTAGTATTGGGAACGGCTCATTTCTTGACTCATGTCCTAGATTTCTCACAAATATACTGAAATCGGCATCCTATTAGATGCATGCATCAAACAACAACCCACATTTTTAAGCGAAGAGTTAGTCTGGAAAATATTTCAAGCAAAACTTGGTGGGTACCACCATGACATGTGTTATATCCACTTCATTCATTCATTAGTAAAGATCATTTTAGGGTCCTTACTCTTGCTTGGGTGGTAGACTCTTAGGAGTTTCAACTCCCGGGCTAGGGTTCGAGTACCCATAGGTGGTGAAATTCCACTAGCGTGAGTGTGTGGGGTGTGTGGGCATGTAAAAATTTTAAAAAAGAAGAAGATCATTTTAGGAGATGGTCCCAAAAATGAGGCAGATTCAAAGATCAAGTGTACCACACTACATAAATATCGAAGATTGAATGCTAACCATTTAAATGTTCTTCCCATAGTGTGATCCACTTGAGCTTTGGATCTGTTTCAAATTTGGAGGCATATACTATAATGATCTGTCCAAAGGAATGGACAGCATGGATAAAACATATATATCATGATGGGACTCATAAATTCAATCTCATTTTACTTACATAAAAGTTGTTGCTGTAAATGCCATGTACCATCCCTTCCCTTCCATCACAAATTCCTATAAGCATGTAATTAATATTTAAAAAGTGTAAAATACATTGCAATTCTCCTTAAATACATCCAACCAAACAGGCCCTGAAAGTTTGGTGGAGCCAAAGCTGGTGGATATGAGCCACAATCTCTCAAGAATGTGAAGAGTCTTTTCCACGACCTCAGTAAATTTGATGGGATTTCTTTTCATGAGGACTGAGAGTTACTGCCAACCTCCCCTCGCTAGCAAGCTTATCTCCACTTGCCACCATAACTTCAATTCTCCCAGAGGGCTTCAGCTGAGGTCGTTTTGCTTCCTCAAGCCAAGAGCCATCAATAAAAATATAAATAAATAAATAAATAAAACCTCTCCTCCTTGTACTTATAGCCTGTCTAAAACTTCTTGTCACAATCAAATTCTCAATAGGAGCAAACGATGACTTGACTACGGATGTTGGCATGGCCTCTGGCATCTCCTTACCAACACCTTCTCTTCTTGAAGTCGAGCTAACCTCATGGCTGTGTTGGTATTCCTTGGATGAACTGCATATTCTTCCAAATTTCCTCCTTGAGGCCCTGTTGGGGATTTTTGGCCTGCGGAATCACACAGCTCTAGATCTAGGATAGCAATCCAATGGCACCAAGCACACACACAAGAAAAGAGAACACACAGATTTAACGTGGAAAACCCTTGCGGGAAAAACCACGGCACAAAGCGACAGATCACCACTATGAAAGCATCAATGATTCGAACAACCTCGAATCTCACCCTTGCTACACCCTTTGATAACCCTAGAACCCTTTAGAATATCTTTAGGAAGTCTTGGAATAATATTAGAATAGCCCTGGGACCCCATTTATAGTTTTGGCAACTTCCCTTTCGTATCCCAGTTGCAAAAGGACTTGCGTCACAAAATTCGCGAAACTCCTTCCGCATCCCAGTTGCGAAAGGACTTGCAACACGAAATCCGCGAAACTCCTTTCCACATCCCAGTTGCGAAAAGACTCAGATTTAAAACATCTCGCAACAAGCCCAATACAAAGTAGCTCACTTGAAAAGTCTCCATGAGGCCTTTTATGATGTTGACTAGGCATTTGATATTCCCACACATAAAAGGTTTACCAAAGTTTGGTTAATGCATGTTATTAGATGTCTTCGGGTGATTTTTTATTCTATTGGTTTTGTTTGCTATACAGTTTTTGAGTTCAAATCGATTTGATTGGAAATGGACTCTCGATCTGATCGAAGCTCATGTCAACCAACTTGCACAATTTTGTAGAATTACAGTTTTGTTTTCTAATTCAGTTTTTAATCTTATTTAAAAGTTTGTAATCGGGGATTATGGTAGAGAAAACATGCTTAGGATTTTTGTGAGCAAAAGGACATCAAAGTTAGGGTTTTTTTTGTATGGTTTGCGAAGTTTATTCTTGGATTGGTTAGTTCTTCGTCTCTTATTGTTTATTACAATAGCTTCGTTGTCACTTTTGTGCTGTGGTTTGTTTCCATGACAGTTTTTCCACATAAAATCTTTTGTTATTTTTGTGCTTAGCTTATTTGATCTCTTATTGTTTAATCCTAAGTTAGGATTACTTTCGCACATTCCAAACAATTCACTCGCATTGTCTTTATATTGATTAATTAGAACGAAAATGAATATGGACGGGTGTGGTGAACTCTTCCCAAGTCATGATTCCCTTAGTCTTAGTGAACCACTAGAACCACTGAAGCACCTCTCTTATGAAGCAATCACAAGGTGTTGATAATCCATTAATCTATTGCTAATTGATTTTTTTAAAAGCAACATACAGCTTGACGATTCCTCAACACTAAAAAGCAAATGAAAAATCATGACAAAAGCCTCTTAAGTTATGTGGTGTGGCCCACCTGAGTTTTAGAATATCATGATTTTTTAAAAGTCATGATATGCATGTATCCGTACAAGTGTATTTTCTATCATGAGTTTCAACTCCCGCCCTTAAGAAATTCCCCTCCCATCAGAAATGAACATTGATATGCATGTATCCGTACAAGTGTGGCCCATGATTCTTTGATCGAAACCGTTGGTCAAAGGGTTAGAGATGGGAAGATGGGGTTTATCTAAAGTCATCCATGGTGGAAGACCATGCATTGTACGAAGTTAGAGGTTCCATGGTTTGTAGTAGTAGATCTTATGTTGATCCAATGGGAGTGATGGAAGATGGGGACGGTCGAACGTGTATGATCTGTGTTGAAGTGGAGAGGAAATATGGGGTTCTGATGCACCGATTATGTACCTATGGAGCCCTTTTGATCTGAACCGTTGATCTAACGGAAAGAGTGGAAGATGGCTGCGATAAAACAGACTAATTCACACCAGAAGATCTTTTCCGTTCAATCTTTCCCTTGATAGTAGTTGTATCAAAGAATTTCAAGGTCCCACTGCATCTAAGGACGTTCATGGACAGTCCGAGTCACCTAGTATATACAAATGTGAACCTGTTTCGTTGATCCGAACTCTACAGTTTCTTCAACCGATTGGAATCTTTCTTCTTCATTCGAAGCTATTGGAAACTGCGAAAACACTTGGAGATGAATCAAACAAAGTGCATACAATCACACAACTAAATTCAAATAAGAATAATCTGAATTTCACTTGGAAAAACTCTTAAGGGAAAAAAAACCATAGTACAAAACGATAAATAATATACTTTGAAAGCATAAATTATAAAAGATAGAATCTTACCAATTCGAACAGGCCTCAAATCTACTTCACAAGCCCTATCTATGCCCTTGAACCCTTAGAATTTAGAAAGCCCTAATATACATCTCTCTTATCCTAATTTCGATTACACCTGATATATATATACTATCACAATCGGAATAGGAAACAAATTATGCACTTACACAATTTTACACACACCTTCGATGGCATCGACAAGTCATTGAGAATATGTCGATGGCATCGAACTCTTTCGATATCATTGAGTAGCAATAGATATAAGACCTTCGAACTTGTATCAACTCATTCCTTGAGTATTTTCTTACCATCTTCAATAACCGCTTTTGATATCCTTTCTTATCGTCTTCAATTACATCTTTTATGCTATTTTTATTGATTTTTTTTAAGACTTTCGAACTTGTATCAATTCATTCTAACTTCTATGTTTAGGCTTTTTTGTCATTTTTTTAAACCTTTAACTTAGTAATGTTGTGTTTTTTATTTTTTTTTTTTTTTTTCAAAAATAAACGTTATTTTTAGAAAGTAAATAAATATATTAATTATTTAACTTTCTATAAATAGTGTATATAACTAGTCGGTAAGAGAATGAATTTTTGTTTATGCAACCAGTGTTCAAATCTCCTCGAGGACAGTGTGAAGCACCGTCCGCGCACGCGTGTGCGTGGCGTGGGCTGTAGGGCTGCTTGGGCGCTTTATTAGGCGCACTTAGCACTTCGCACTGTACCTTTGTTGATTAAGAGTAATTGTGACATGATTGTACATGTGACACCTATGTCATGTGTCGCTTATGTTTTTTTAATTGATATAAATCCTGAGTACTGTAATCCAGAAATAATTGACTCTTAATCCTTGAGATTATATCTTCTTTTGTGCAATTACTCTCGATCTAATCTCTTACTGAGTTTTTCTGAACGTCCTAAGGCATATCGGTGAAAAAACTAGAGATATTCAAGTCAAGCCTTGAATATTCAAATTTGTCTTGAATATCAAGTCAAGTCTTGAATATTCAAATCTTGCATGAGTTTTTTCAGAAAAGCACAACAAATCTGCCTTGAAATTGACTATTCAAGTCAAGCCTTGAACTTGATAGATCTGATCGTTTCGTTATTGTTTTCTTCTTTCTCCCCGTTGTGTATAAGATACTCTTAAGATTTCTAACAAGTAATTCCTAATTGGTGCAGTTCCTGAATTCCACATTTAAGTGTTTCTCAAATCTCACACCTTACAGAAAATCTTATTGTAAATTATTGTGGAAAAATGTCCATACATAACTCAAACAGGTGAAACAAAAATACAAAAAAAACAAAAGGCCAAACCAGACCAAGAGAGAGGAGACATAAATATTTATTAATACCTAAATTTTTTTTTAAAAAAATAAAACAACACATAAGCCTAAGACGGTTGTATGCACACGGAGGTGGGAGACCTCATGGATGTTTAAGACTCTCATGCAAGAATATATATATTTGGATCGAAGACCATTAGGCTAGGAAAAGAAAAGGCTATCAGATTGTAATATCTCAGCCCTTTGGTTACTCAAAATCAGTGAGGAATCCGTGTTGAAAGGAAAAGCATCAAGTGACTAGAGGGACTAAAATATTATGACTAAGAATATTTTATACGTAAAATCCACCGTCCAAGGTGAGCCCATGGTATAAACGGTTTGGATTATTAGAAATGACCCCAAGATGGATGGAGTGTCCTCCAACACAAAGCCTTGTGTGGTCCACCACAATGTTGATTAGTGAAATTCATCCTGTCCATCAATTTCACTAGCTCGATCATGTTAAGATGAAAGCCCAACAAAGAAGTAGATATAAGATAAGACTTTTTCGCTGCTAAAAAGTCTTGGAAGTTTTTTGGCGGCAAAACTTTTCGCTGCTAAAAGTCTTATAATTTCTGAATTTTTTTTTGCGGCGAAAATTTTCGCTGCTAAAAGTCATGGAAGTTTTTTAAGTTTCTCTGTTAAAAGTCCTGAAAATTTTTTTGGCAGCGAAAATTTTCGCTACTAAAAGTCATGAAAATTTTATTTTAGCGATGAATTCTCTGTTAAAAGTCCTGAAAATTTTTTTGGCAGCGAAAATTTTCGCTACTAAAAGTCATGAAAATTTTATTTTAGCGATGAAAGTCTTGTACATTGGTCTTTTAGCAACAAATTTAGCGACGAAAAGTTTTGTCGCTAAAAGTAGTTAGCTACGAAAATTTAACTTTTAGCGACGAAAATTTCCATCGCTAAAAGTGGTGTTTCTTGTAGTGTGGCCACACCATAGAAAATAATGAAGATGGAAAATATCCACCGTCCAAACCTTTATAAGACCCATCATGATATTATATCTATAAGGTGATTCGTACAAGGATAAAGGAAAGCACGAAATATTAGCCTAATCCAACACTTTTGTGGGCCCTAATAAAATTTTAATAGTGGGAATTCAATATTCACTATTTCTCATAGTGTGGCTCACTAGACCATTGGATATGATTCATTTCCAAGAGATGAGTTGGCTTTTTTTTTAATTATTTAAATAAATTATTTTATTAAATACCTAGGACCCATTTTAAATTTTATTACGTTAGATGTGGGTCCAAAATTCTAATCCACTTTTCATATGGATGTTTATATGCCATCCTAGCCGTTCTTTAGGTTATTCCCACCGGGAAGAAGGGAACGTCACAAATAGAAAACTCCCCCATGAATATATGATTGGTAGGCGTTGAATCGGAACTGCCTGTGGTGTGGTCCACTTAAGTTTTTGAATCACCTTCTTTTTTGAGATCATATATTAACATCGGCTGGACAACCTATGAACGGATTAGATATATCAGATACACCCGCAGTGGGCCCCACAGAGCTCAGTGTTGCAGGGAATTAGAAATAGCCCCTACACTTTTGCGGTTGCAAATTGACAGCACTGCAATCGTCAGCTTCAAAGGCTCCAAAACAACGGCTTAGGTTTCGCCACACACAATCTTATCGTCTCTCCTTGTTTCTGATGTTGTAGTCTTTCCTCCAACATACAAGAAGATCTGCAATATCCGACGCCGGCATGGATGCATTGTATACACAGATCTCCAATTCAAACAAGTGGGATCCATGGTTGGGTTATCTGGACCGTTGATCTGTCGTATCCCACCTTGGATGGGCCAAGATGCCCCTGAGAATGTCCTTGATGTAACTATGTTAATCCCTGAATTTATGGCCCACCTATAAGTGGTTAAAAAGAAAAATACATGTGTATCAATGTGGCAGACAGGTAGAATATCCAGTCCGTCCATTAGGTGGGGCTAACCGTGTGATTTCCAATCCCAAAAAATTATGGCTGCTATACTCACTAGGTGGGCCATATGTTAGAAACAGTTGGACGGTGTGGAGAACTTCGGTTACGTTATCTCAGCTACAAATCTATTTTGTAAACTTCATCCCAGCTGGTTAGTGGGCCCACATGATTCTTGGGTCAGGATATCAAAATACTGGTCCCTTATGATGGATGGATTAAATCTCGTACGTTGGTGGTGTGCACATGATCTGGCTTACACACGCGTGTACGCTTAGCACAACCCTCCATTGGAATTACCGATTACCGTTTGCGGTCTGGACCCTATGTTGGTTTTCCACCATTTAAAAATGGACAGTGACTGATCATCGTCACCTGTGGGGCACTGACAAACAGCTATCCAGACCAACCAAATTGTGGGTCCCATTGGGGATGGACCATATTTTTAAAATTAAACTGATCAAGCAATCCTAACCATCCAATTAATGGGTTATCAAATGGATGGTTAAAAGTAAAATAGTGAGCGGTTCAGATTCTATTAGAAAAATCAGAAGGTTAATGTTATCATCTCAGTGCAATTGGTTGGTTATCCTCCATCCATAGTTGGGTCAGTGATTTGGACAGTCTTGATCAACCTACAACTATGCCACGTGTACGGTGGAAGAGTCACCACCCCTTTTTAAACTGTGAAACAATATCCGCATATACAACCAAAAACCAAACAGGTCTAAGGAAATATCCATCTTCTTGAAGGAGATGTACCCAAACACGCATCTGACTTCACTGTTTAACATGGACTATTATAATAAGAAACTCTGCTAGATTTTGGTGGACCACATGCATGCACACGTGTACTGACATGCATACATGTCAATCTAGACCATTCAAATCATGGGTCCCACTGAGGATGTCGACCAAGCCAAAAATCAAACCAATCGGATGATCCAAACCGTCCGACCATTTGGATCAAGAGTCCACATTCACTAGGTAAAATCCAACCATTTGGATCATTGGATTAATGTCATGTCCACAGTGGGGCCCACAAAGACGTGGGACAGCTAAGGTGACGAGGTTTATGATTTTCATAGATGGAAATGATCCAGTGCTCTCAGAGCACTCTTAGTTCTTGAAGCAGTATCAGGACATTTGGACAGTCCTATCAATTGATCAGAACCGTCTATTAGGTCCATCACATGTTTACAAGCTACCACACAAAGAAAAGAAAAAACACACTGATCAAACTATTATAACCATCCAATTAATAGCCAATAAAATGGAAGGTCCCCATCCTTCATAGAAAAACAGGCTCATTGAACAATTAAAGTCACCTAGATGCTGGTTCTCATCATGGTTCAGGGAATTTGGACAGTGCCATCAATTGATCCGGACCGTCCAACAGGTTCATTGCTCATTTATAAGCTACCAGGCAAAAAATCACATCGATCAAACGATTCTAACCATCTAATCAATAGTCAATAAAATGGAAGGTTGAGATCCTTATAGAAAAATAGGCCCATTGAACAATTTAAGCCATCTAGATGCTAGTTCTCATCATGGATCACTCATGGTTCATGAAAAATCACTTTGATCAGACAATTCTATCCATCCCATGATTCCCATCTATGGGTTTGAAAATGGATGGCTGTAAAAGATAAAGGAAATGATTGAACGGATCAGATCAGCTAATTCTCAAACCCAAACTTACAAAACTGCAGAGAAGAAAATAAACACATTGGAGATGACAGATCATATACACAAGGATTTGGACATTGGTCATGTCAAAACATTGGCATCTAAGAAGGAAAATGTCTGCATCTGATGCATAGAAACAAAACAGATTAAATAAGCATTTGATCATAATCTCCCACTAAAAACACCATAAAATCCTATGAATTCGATCAGATCAGTTTCCATGATCTGAAAATGCTGTCGAGAAAAGATTTCAATCCGTTGTCGTTATGGTTAATATACACCATAAGCTTCATTTCATTCATTGGGGTCCATGTAGGAGGGGGCCATCAGAATCTGCTTCTCTCATCGATTTCATTCGAGCGGTCGATCCTGGAAACTCATTGGGAATTAGCTCAAATGGGTTTACGTCCAATCGCTGCTTCGACCGTCCGATGATCTTCAAATGCAATTCAGACATCCATAGCATAACGGAGATCAGGCTTGAAAATTTGAATCTCAGCGGTTGGATCAACGCGGATTCGCTGTGCAAGCTTCCATCACTGCAAGTCCTTAGCTTAGCGAAGAATCACATCATAGGAAGTATTCCTGATTCGATATCCAACTGCACGAGCTTGACCCACCTGAATCTGAGCAGTAATTCATTGCATGGGCGGGTCCCAGCCTCTCTAACCAACTTGAAGAATCTCAGAAGCTTGGACATATCAAGCAATAGCTTGTTGGGGCCTGTCCCGAATTTCGAACCAGATCTTGAGCTGGTCTACTCAATTACAATGGAATCGAATACAACCGAGAATGGAACACATTTACCAAAACTGGACTGGGAGATTTCACCTCAGCCTTCTTCAGAAGCTTCAAATAGAAAGAGAGGAGGAGACCTGAGTTGGGTCTATAACTACAGCCCACTGCTTCTTGTACTCATGTGTTTTGTGCTCTTCGTGGCCGTCTCGAGAAACAGAGTACCGAAATCAGCAGAGGAGAAGGAGAAAAAGGTCTTCCTCCAGGACTCTCCGAGTCCTATCAAGATTCTAACATCTGAAGCGAAGGAAGAAACGGAAACAGAGAACGAACAGTCGGAGCTTGTTTTCTTCATCAACGAGCACGAACGATTCAAGCTAGAAGAGCTTCTTGGCTCTGCAGCGGATTTACAGGGGCAGAGCTTTTACAGCACCCTTTACAGGGTGACGTTGAAAAACAACGACAGCTTTGCTGTCAAGAGATTGAAGAAATTGCAGGTCTCGATGGAAGCATTCCGGCAAATGATGAGGTGGGTGGGGAGCTTGAAGCATCCGAACCTCATACAGCTCGTCGCATACCATTCTTCAAATGAAGACAAGCTTCTGATCTACAGATTTCAGAGGAACAAAAGCTTATTATACCTGCTCGAAAGTAAGTATTTCAATTCAAGTAGAGCTATGCAATGGCTACTCTCATCTCAGGCAGGCCTCACCATTTATGTGACATGGCCTGAAAACCCGGCCAGTTGAGTATCAGGTGGGCCACCCATGTAGAACAAATGTGGACAATCGGATGATTCGGTCTAGTGTTTTAAATAGTCAATAGCATATACCATAGCGTTCACCCTTCTGAAGCATGAGGCATAAGCTACATAGCGCGTAGCATAAGCTACACACTATTCCAAGATTTTCGATAAAGGTTGTGCTTGGTTGCACTAATTCATGATATTCTGCACCAAATTAAACTGATAAATAATGAAAATTTTACAAAATTTCATTATATTTGGTGCAACCAAATGCAACCTAAAGTAATAGAAAATGGCAATGATTAAGTATAAAAGATAAAGAAAGAGCAACAAAACCGATTTAATAGTGTTACTTATATTATTTTTTTGAAGGCATTGAAAAGATTAACTAATTTTTATTGAAAATAGAAAAGCATAACAAATCATTAAAAATACTAATTGATTTTAATGTTGTAATGAAAAATAACTTGTAATGTGAGCTACGTAGCATGTAACGTAGTATATGTAACATGTAGCATATGCAAATTATCATGTGGTGTAAGCTACACGCGACTTAAGCCATTTTCATGAGCTATGTAGCGTTAAGGCTAAGCCACACGCTACATAACACAGCATAGTTATTTAAAAGACTGGTTGGTCAACTCGATGACTGCATTGGCCTTAACACATGGTGGGCCCCACCAAATGAATGGGCAAGATCTCGCCACACATGCCCCATTGGCACACGATCCTACTAAAGGGCACACACGTCTCTTTAATGTTTTTTTTTTTTTTTTACACACGCACACACACACGTCTCTTTAATGTTTTTCTTACCATAGTTTAAAAACCCGAAAACTTCACCTTACTCGACTTGGTGTTCATCCGGGTGGCTTCGACTCGAAGTTTCGACCCAACTAGACTCAATATTAATAATTGTTAATTAAAAATAAAGAAGATTTAATTACATATGCATGCGTATTATTAAATACGAAAGCTAACAGCAACCCATACCATAACCTCAGAGAGGTAATACAAAAACTAACAGCAATGCATACCATAACCTCAGAAAGGTTTGTCTTCCCAGGTCCCAGATGAGTCAGTTTCAGAACCAAGTTTCAGAAGGACTTGGTTCAAAAACTTGCTGAGTCGAGTCGACTCGGCTGAGTTTTGAGTTCAGTCAGCAAGTTTTAGAACTATGTTTCTAACATCCTCTCTATGTTTTCTGATGAAATTTATGTTGGTTTTTTTATGTCGTGAAGATTATGCAGACGGCAAGAGATGATTCCTTTAACTATCTATTTTTTCCTATACATGTGTGGTCTAGGGTTTTAAATAGTGAGTAGTGTATACCATAGAGTTCACCCCTCTGAAGTGTGAGGCATAAGCTACACATTATTCCAAGATTTTCAATAAAGGTTGTGCTTGGTTGCACTAATTCATGTATTCTGCATCAAAATTAAACTGATAAATAATGAAAATTTAACAAATTTCATTATATTTGGTGCAACCAAACGCAACCTAAAGTAATAGAAAAAGACAATGATTAAGTATAAAGGTAAAGAAAGAGCAACAAAATTAATTTAATACTGTTACTTATATTATTTGTCTGAAAGCATTGAAAAGATTAACTAATTTTTATTGAAAATAAAAAAAACATAACAAATCATTAAAAATACTAATTGATTTTAATGTTGTAATGAAAAATAACTTGTAATGTGAGCTACGTATCATGTAACGTAGTCTATGTAACATGTAGCATATGCAAATTATCATGTGGTGTAAGCTACACGCGACTTAAGCCATTTTCATGAGCTATGTAGAATTAAGGCTAAGCTTCACGCTACATAGCATAGTTATTTAAAACACCAGTTGGTCAACTTGATGACTGCATTGGCCTTAATTTTGGGCCATCACTCACACATGGTGGGCCCCACAAAATGAATGGGCAGGATCTCGCCACGCATGCCCCATTGGAACGCGATCCTACTAAAGGGCACACACGTCTCTTTGCTGTTTTTATTACCATAGTTTAAAAACCCGAAAACTTGACCTTACTCGACTTGGTGTTCATCTGGGTCGCGTCGACTCGAAGTTTCGACCCGACTAGACTCAATATTAATAATTATAAATTAAAAATAATTTTAATAATAAAGAAGATATAATTACATATGCATGCATATTATTAAATACAAAAACTAACAGCAACCCATACCATAACCTCAGAGAGGTAATACAAAAAATAACGGCAATGCATACCATAACCTCAGAGGGGTTTATCTTCCCAGGGCCCAGCTAAGTCAGTTTCAGAACCAAGTTTCAGAAGGACTTGGTTCAAAAACTCGCCGAGTCAAGTCAACTCGGCTGAGTTTTGAGTTCAGTCAGCAGGTTTTAGAACTATGTTTCTAACATCTTCTCGATGTTTTCTGATGAAATTTACATTGGTTTTTATGCTGTGAAGATTATGCAGACGGCAAAAGAGATTTCCCTTGGCGGCACCGGCTATCCATCGCGAACGGGATCGCAAGGGGATTGGACTACATATATAGAAAGTCAGCAGATGAACATGTCCCACATGGGAACCTCAAGCTTTCTAATATCTTATTAAATGAGAATGAAGAACCGTTGATCAGCGAATATGGATTCCAAAGATATATAGATCCGAAGAGAGCAGTGCTCTATGCTTCAAACGGGTACAAAGCCCCCGAGAAGAGCTTAACAGAGAAGGCTGACGTATACAGTTTCGGCATAATTCTTCTCGAGTTACTGACGGGAAAGACGATAGAGAGGACTGGCTTGGATCTTCCAAAATGGGTCAGGTCCAAGGTAAGGGAGGAATGGACGGGAGAGGTTTTCGACAAGGAGGTGAATAGAGTGGGAAACCAGTGGGCCTTCCCATTGCTCAATGTCTCTCTGCAATGCGTGTCCCACTTACCTGAGAATCGACCGACCATAGCAGAGGTCTTGGACAAGATCGAAGAGGCCTTGATTGGAGCGGATGACTACTCTTTCTCGTCCGCCTCTTCTGTTGAATCCACACAACGAGATGGTTGTCTACTCCAAACGGTTATACCCGAGGGAGGGGAAACTCCAGGTTCAGACCTTTAAATGATTGCATAGCATAAAGGAATTACAGGACACTTGATGAGAGGAATGGGGATAGTATCCTTGGGTTTTCAGCTTGTAAAAGTGGGATACATGGTTCATGATCCAGATCGTTGATCTGATGGGCCCCTGCTTTCGAAAGAACACGCCCCAAAAAACCAATGGGAGATTCTACTCATACAATCATCGGCATTTTTTCAATTGAATGTGAACCACCTACTTGCAGGCCATCAATCAAACAGTTATGACTCTGGGTCATCGAGGTTTGGGGCGTGGCCTACCCGTTGGATCAATAGTCTAGATCACCATTTATACAAATTGAAAACCATGGATCCTATAATTCCTCATATTTCAGAGGGCTTTTGGTATGGGGTTGATTTTGTTTTTCTTCGTTGAGTAGGAATAAACAAAGCATGTGTTAAAAATTAATTAATAAATAAAGCATGTATTGTAAGATCATATTCAGTCAGTAGTACCTTTCCTGCAAATATAGGCAGGTGGCCAATGTGGTGTAGAAGATCTTTTACCTGCAATGGATGCTTTCAGGTTTCAGATTAGAATAACCATAGAAGAGAAATTGGAAGATAAACACACATTGATGTAAGAGGTATTACACGATCCTTGATCCATGGATATGTGTGGTGTCCTCCAGTGCTAGTTCATACAAATGGGGCCGATGGTTCAATGCACAGTGGGGCAGTATATCAGGACCATTGATTTAGCATGTGTCCTATCCTTCAATGGTTCTAGGTCAAAAGTCACGCTGAATGGGCTATACTAGCCATTCGAACAATGGCCTTGAAATGGTTAATAGTCAAAATCAAACTGATGGTAGGATCATCTGTTTGGTGAAATTCAATGACCAGGGGCCATCAGTAGTACCCACTAGGTGGACAGCCTGGATCCACTGCACAACCTCCCACATGTCAAGTATTAGGCAATCCAACGTGACAATCAAAGTCGTTTTTTCTTTCTTCTATTTTTCTCATCCACTCTTTATATCCAGAACATAACCTTCTTCTTTTAAAATGCAAGCCAGTTCTCTGATCATCTCATATATCTGCTCTGTCTGTTCATGAGATTTATCTCCCACAAAGAAGGAATGGAACTCTCTCTGGACCTCAATCCAACTGCAACCGGGCTCCTTACTCATCCCTGACCGCTTCATCATCATTTCACGGACAACTGCAACATTTTCCCACAACCCAAAACCAGCGAAAGCATTCGACAGCACCACATACTTCCCTGCATTCTCTGGTTCCAATTCAAAAAACCTCTTCGCCGCAATCTTTGCCAACTCTATGTCACCATGAACCCTACACGCGCCAAGCAAAGCACCCCAAATCACCGCATGTTGCTTGCAAGGCGACTTCCATACTAAGTCATAAGCCTCATCTAAGCGGCCTGCGCGGCCCAAAAGATCGACCATGGCTGCGTAATGCTCCCCACTTGGCTTAATTTTGAAGTCTCTCGTCATTGATGAGAAATACGTCTGACCCTCGGTAATCAGACCTCCGTGGCTACAAGCTGAGAGGACAGCAAGAAACGTAATGTAATTCGGCCTAAATCCTTCATCTATCATCCGATGGAAGAGACCCAAAACCTCTTCTACACACCCATGCTGGCCGTAACCCGATATCAGAGCAGTCCACATAACGACATTCCGCTCCGATGACTTATCAAAAATACGACGGCCATCATCAGGACTGCTACATTTGAAATACATATCCACAAGGGCACTGTTTACAATGATGTTACCCTTGATTTGGGTCTTGATCATGACACCATGGGCCTGCTTCCCCTCCTCAAGCGTTGCCAAGCCAGCACACGCTCGGAAGACCGACGCAAAGGTGAACTGATCTGGTTTCAAACCCACCCGTCTCATCCCATGGTAGAGGTTCAGACCCTCCTCTTCAAGACCCTTTTGCACGTACCCAGAGATCATTGCATTCCAAGAAACCAGATTTCGTTCGGGAATTTTAGCGAGCAGTTGGTGGGCGGTTTCCAAATCCCCCTTTTTCGCATACAATATTACCAATTTAGTCCGCAGATATTCGTTGACAGCAAACCCAACAATTATCATTTGGGCGTGAATCCTTCGCCCTAACTTAAAATCTCTCAGATTTATGCATTCCTGAAGTAGGAACGCATATGTTTGGGGATTTACCGGTGACCCTATTCGGCACAAAATCTCAACGGCTTCGAACAACCTTCCAGAAAAGCAAAGACCCTTCAACGTCTTGTCAGGTTCTAAGAAGTTCTTGCAGATTCGGCGTGAAAAGTGGAAATTTCGCAATACTGATGAGGGCATGGAGAGTGAGAGAGAGAACCTCCAACGGTTTTTGAATTCGTGAATAAAGCGCGAATCATGACGGTTAAATGGAGCCTAAATGACCAAACTGCCACTGGACTGATTCCAGGCGCGCTCCTATCACAAACAGCCCACACGTGCCTGCGTTTCCCACGTGTGGGATCAAGGCCGTTCTTTAGATGGTCCCGCAAAGTGAATTGTCTGTACAAAAAATCATGCCGGAGAGAGAGACAATAGCAAGCGTGTTGAATGTAGGCCGTTGATTATCATTTGCTGAACCGTCCATTTCTTTGTCCACGTTGTTGTGGCCCATTTGACCCAAACAGGTGGGGCCCATGGTCTAGTGATCCAGACCGTTGATACTTTGTTACCAATTTGGATGGTGGATGAACGACAAATCACCTCGATGGAAGAAGCTTATGACCCTTGAATAGGTGGCTCAACAAATTGACGGTTGAGATAGAAAGCAAATCAAGGGTCCACATTCAACCGAAAAAGGCATAGATATTCTTTATCTATGATCTTTCAATGTTTATTTTATTCATTTACTTATTTTTTGGTGGATGAGTAATCTAAGGTGAGATCCATCATATCCATGGTTTAGATCATTCAGCCGTGGGGCCCACTGATACAAAAGCCTACTAGACCACATTCTTTTACAGCCCCACATCAAGAGGGCCCCACATGAGCGGGAAAATCAATGGCCATTACTTGCCTGTATGGTGGGCAAAAGCACAACCACTCCCTGCCGGCCTAATAAACGGCCTAGATCTTGCGTCCGTGCCAGCTGGCATGTACACGGCCTATTCGTGTCCACAACTACTCATGTCCTGCAAGTGTATTTTTAATCCGTACCATCCATCCGGTGGTTCGATTTGGATGGCCGGTAATCTGCACTTTACAGATGGGGCCAATGGTCAGATCCGAACCGTTGATTGACCATTCCACAGAATGCCCAACATTCTCACCACAAATCTTGCTGTATTTACGATCTTAACCATGTATTTGCAGCCATCTGGACCTTTGATCTGATGGGCCCCACATGGATGGACCTTTGATCCTGGCATCCACCGTTTTGTACGACTGGGAAAATCCCAACCATCAAATTGGTCGGAAAATAGGCAGGTAAATCAAAGAAGTCCATCCACCTTGGGACCCACCAAAATGGGCTGGACCGCTGAACTAAATTTAAATTTCATTTCATAATGTCCATTTCGGTTTGGGCCGGGCCTGTGGTCGGGTTCGGCCCAATTTATAGGAGATTCCCGACGGGCCTGTAGTGGAGACCCATTTAAAATTGACGGCCCTGATGAGACCACCACAACATTCTTTTAAACTGAGCGTGTTTGGCTGCTCTAATAGATTGAATTGCAATTTATCAATATGATAGTGTGTAAAATACCACAATGGAATTTCCTTCCACCAGGCCCAGGTAGGATTGAGATAAACTGATCCAGCTCATTCGAAATTTGGGCTTTGGGCTTAAAAGTTCCATCCAAGCTCAATCCAATGGACATAGAAGAAGAGGCCTAGATCAGCACTCAAGCGGGCCGCAGATAGAAAACGTCGTTATTTGGGCCAAAAATCAAGACCCAGCCCACATCCACAGGATTAAAACTAAACACGGGCTAGCCAGAAGTGGGCTTGATCTAAGAACCCGTTAGCCAGCCAGGCCCACCGAATCGTCTGAACGGGGGTGTATTAGGGGATGACTTGTGGCATCAAACCAAATCAAACTCAACTAAGTCTGAGTCGACTCAGCTGAATCTGCAATTAGGGGTGCACATTGGCCGAACCGAGTCGAACTGGGCTCAACCTGGCCTGGGCCGGTCACCAGCCAGACCCAGCCTGGCCCAGTAACTGGGCCAACATGTCCAGCCCTAACTCGGCCCGGCAGCAATCAGGCCAGTTTCGGACCTTACAGCAAGCTCATGGGTCGGGTCTCTCTCTCTCTCTCTCTCTCTCTCTATATATATATATATATATATATATATATATATATATATATATATATATATATATATAAATGGCCAAGTTGAGCCGGGTCGGGCCCGGTCAAGTCGGGTTTCGGACCGAGTCAGGCCGAATTGGGACCTGTTCGAACTCGGCCCGAACTCAGTTTCGAGCTGAAGAATGGTCCGTCCTGGACCGAACTTAGTTCCCGGTCGGGCCGAGTCGAGCGAGTTAACCGGCTAGCCCGGTTCGTGTACAGCCCTATATGGAATCCATCATTTCATCTAAAACACGGTATGTCGGATCAGGTGGGTCGCCCCGTGCATATGCGTAAGTAAACGATAACATATGGCCATCATGGATTTCGACCGTCCATCCATTCACAATGCTTGTGGGGAGGCCATGGTGAAAAAATAAAAAAAAGCGCTGATCTATGGTCCATACATGGCAATGATATGATGGCCCCCATCATGTAACCACACACTAAGTGAGCCCCACCATGATGTTGATTGAGATGCTCCAAAAATCAAGCCTATCCAATATCCAATCACCAAGTTGGCCATACTATACAAATCTACTTCTTCAATAATACGGGAATAGAACCACTTGGGTCAGTAAAAATAGCAATCTAGATAGCAAATGGCCCATAATCCGGATCACATGGTTTGGAATAAAAACATAGAAAATGGCCCATAATCCGGATCACACGTTTTGGAATGGAAAACATAGTGGAGTTGATAATCTAAGAAAGATTGCTTGAAACATCAAAATGGCCTGGACCAACTATGGTATAGAAGGCAGCATTTGGATGCACAACAAAAATGAATTGCAATGAGGCGACAGGAAATGGCCACATTCATATCACATTCATAATTGGTAAAAAAATCCAACTTGAAAAGAACATAATTGCAATTTGGGAACATAGCCCCCTCATCAAGCTATTATTGCAATTCACTTTGATTGTGCATCCAAACGTGGCCATAGAGAAATAGGTGCATTGATACTTCTGCTCATTCGCATTCCAACACCACTGAATGCTCAGTGCACTCGCTCACATGCTGATGGACAGGGTGACTTTGTTGCACGTGTGTGAGATCTGGGCCATTCATTAGGTAGGACCCACAATGAGCATACCCTAGACCAAAATCAAGCATCCATCCATAAGGTAGGCCACATGTGTAAATACAATATTCACCATTGACCACTATTTCTTACAATTCGTCCAATGGACCACACACGTATATAGAACATGGGCCGTTGTTTTTATTCCCCCTCTCATAACAGTGTTCCAATTGATGAGTGACCAAACTGATTTATCAAGCAGATCAAGTCCAAAGCATGTCCTACCTTAAATGGTCCTGATCTTTCACATGTGTGCATGTTGGCACTTGTTCTTTGCCCCGTCCATCGCACCGGAGCGAGTCACCTAGCCTTCCTCGTCTGGCATCACAACTTAGATGGGCCCCACCTGCTTATTAATACATAATCATATCTGATTAAAGATTTATTATACAATACATGGACTGGAAGTTTGTACTGTATATTCAGGTTTTCAGTTTCTACAAGTGGGGCACATGGTTCATGCATCTAAACAGTCAATGTTATAGGACCCACCGACGACGGCCCACGCACAGAAAAAAAACCACCCCGACTGGAAAGAATCCTAACCTTTCAATAGGTGGTCAACAAACAGATAGTTAAGAGAGCAGCAACTCACATTCGACTAAGAAAAAACAAGTTCAAATATTGTTCAGCTAGGATCTTCCAATCTGGGGGATTTATGGTGCATAGATGACCTACAGTGAGGCCCATCATATCAATGTTCTGGATCATGGGACCATGGGACCCACCTGCACAAATTGAAAACCAGAACAGCACCATACAACCTTTCAATGCAAATAGCATAGAAGGAGAAATCCTTAACACAACAAAGCACAAAGACACAACAATCTCAAACACATTTTCTAAGCAACTTGTATTTCTACATGCCGCCACACATGACAACCCGGCACATGTGCCGGACATCCAGGGCATAAATTTGGACGGCCCCACCATGCAAATGACCTGGCCTAAAGTCAGGTCATGGATTAATCAGATGGGCCACACATGTATTAAAACAATGGATACTTCAAGAAAATGTTGCCTACATTCAACATACTCTATACAGCGAGTTCCACCCAAGGTAGCTGGCGTAACGCCGGTCCATGTATCAGCCCATAACATGCTCGTATTCATCTATTATGGATTCATATCAGCCCATTAGGGGCTCGTAACAGTTACAGGCCTTTTTTTTTTTTTTTTTTTTTCTTCAGATCGGGTGTAACAGCCCTATATCAAGTAGCGGGTCCCACCATTACCATTACATAACCGTTTTTGAATACCTTGGTCCCACCTGATCCATGGCCGTGATGTCCCATTTATGTGCCGCGTGGGCATGTGCAGCAACGTGTGGAGATGCATGGACTTAGAAAAAATCTACAGTTCAAATAGCACAAAGCTGGTGAAAGAAACGCCTACTGCTATAAAATCAGTACTATCTCAGTTGTATTTTAGAGTCACCTGTATATGCTCTGAAGCCGTCCAAAAGAAGCTCAAAAGAAGGCTCTACTCCCATAAAACACTCTCGATCCAGCGCCCTTTGATGTTTGTAATTTCTGATCAGAGCTCGGATTCACATTCTCCAAATCGGTGCTGCCGTTCTCGATATCCATTGGGAGCTTCATCTTCGCCAATGATTCTGTGAATTGCTGCATGCTTTTCATGTACATGTTGACTATATCCTGCTGAACGACTGACTGCTCTGGTTCGATCTTTATATCGAGAACGGATTGCGCGAATGTGTTGTTAGTCGGTCCGCCTGAGGAATCAGCCTCACTGTCTGTGTTGTCGGAGCTTCTCTCTTTCTGAGATGAAACAGCCTGGTCATGATTCGGAGATTTCGAAACTCCCAGAGGGTAAGATTTAGAACTTGTAGGAATGGGAGTGGAGGGAGAGAAGTTGATCGGAATGCTGCTTGGGGGATTATCACTTTTTAAAGCTTTGACGGTATCAAGACTCCCCGTTGAGAAGCTTTCCACAACACGAACACCTATTTCCGAGTTCAGGTGATTGCCATCATCTGAAGTTACCAAGCTCTTGGAGCTTTGGGAATCCATGTCGGTAGTGCACGGGAGGCCGATATACTCCGAAACCATTAGACAGTTTTCATTTGCCATCTTCAGATCAGGGAATTCGATCTTATCGTATTCAGATGTGGGTGGACTATCTGTCTCCGAATAAAGCAAACTGCTATTCGGATTCACAGACGAAGGCAGCCTGGAAACAACCATGACTTCCGGTGACGACCCACTATAGGAAAGTGACAATTGGACGAAACCTGCGGGAGAATGGAAGAGATCGGTAGACGAGAGCGGAAAGTCTCGCATCAGTCTCCCATTTCCAACCACCACCTCCGATAACGGCACCAATGCAAATCCGAGCAACTGGTCTTCGAGATAGTTCTTCACTCTACTCAACATCCATATCTCGCACTTGAGCGATGATTCGATTGTACGGACGTTGAGCCGAAGAGTCTCGTTGAAGACTGGATTCTTTCCTCCCCCATTGATGATTTGGTTGATGCCGTAGATTCGGGGTCACTGGTCAGGCAGAGCTTGGCATATACATCTTGTTTATGGTATATGCAGATGTTGTGGATGTCCCTAGCTTGATGTATGTAAACCTCAAGAACGCCAATGTAACTATCTACATTCGGGATGCCAATGCCCAAAGAGAAACTGCTAGAATTCTGCACGTCTAGTAATGTGAATCCTTGCTTATCCGAATGGGGAATGATCGGAGAGTTAGTGAATGGTGAGAATGATTGTTCAGAATCCATCATCAGATTGCTGAGAGTCCTGAATTGGTGAAAGACGCTTCCAAATGGCAATGCAAGAGAACAGAACAAAATTAAAAAAACTTCAGTTTGATATCTGAAAATGGACTCCTCCAAACACGAAAAACAGGAAGAGATTGCTTGCAGACTTGATTCTTGAAAACCCCAAAAGCTAAAACCCTAACTTGGGATTGCAGGTTAAGTCCTGAAATACTAAGAACCCTAATTTTTTTACTTAGAATCTGAGAGTGAAAATTGAAGACTGTTTCTTGAAACCCAAGATTCACATCCCAGATATAGAATTGCAAAAGAGATTATTGAAACAAAGAAAACCCGAATTCAAAACACGGAACAGATGGATACTGCAAGATTCAAAAACCTTAGTAATGGGATTCCGGGCTCAATTTTCATAACGAAGATCCAAGATTTGAAACCTGGATTTGGAATTACAGAAAAATTGAGAGTACCTAAAATTCGAACCCAGATGAGTCGTCCAAGATCCAAAACCCCAGCAGTGAAGTTGCAGACTGGTTTTTAACACACAAGCTCCAACCTCCAACACCAGATAGGGAATTACAAAAAATGCATGGAAAACCCAAAATTCAAAACCAAAAACAGACAGATCTCACAAAATGCAAAACCCTAATGACGGAATTGAAACTCAAAATCCAAGAACCATAAAGAGAGATTAGAAAGGGATTAGGCTCTTTTCCAGCCTAACTTAAATCCCAACAATGTCCAACAACAGTTGCAGCAGACATGAACAGAATCCAATAAAGCTACAACCTTTCTTTCTTTCTTTTTTTCTTTTTCTTTCACAAAAGGAGCAGAAATCCGTACCAGCATAACCCAAAAACCCAAAATTCAAAACCAAAACACACAATTACAGAGAGATTATTCAAACCCAGAAACCGAAATCCGTATGAAACACTTTACAGATTAATTAGACTATAGACATGAACAGAATCCAATAAGCCACCACCTTTTTTGGAAAAAAAAAAAAACAGAATCCAAAATCCCAAAAATTCAAACCCAACTCAGAATTACAGAAAGATTCTTAAAAACCCCTCAAAGCAAAATCCATTTTAAAAAGAAAGCAGAATCAGAGCACAACATTACAGAACCAGAAGAATCCAAAACCCCAAAATTCAAAACCCAAACTCAAAATCACAGACAGATACCTGAAACGAACCAAAATCCATGGAAAACAGAACACTCAAATTCTTTCAACCCCACATACCAAACTCAAATCCCAACAAAACCCAATAACAACTGCATCAGACATGAACAGAATCCAATAAATCCACTACCATCGTTTGGAGAGAAAACCTAAAAATATAGTACCAGCAGAATCCAAAAACTCCAAAATTCAAAATCCAAACTCAGACTGACAGAAGGATTTTCAAAAGTTGCAGTACCAAAATAATATTAAAACCCCAAATGCAGAACCCAAACTCAAAAGAACAGACAGATTCCTAACGCCCAAAAACCAAAATCCATGGAGAACAGCACAAAATGGATCGGATTATTTCAACACGACATTCCAGACTCAAAACCAACAACAGTAAACAGCAGACATGAACAGAGTCCAGTAAAGCCACCACCTTTCTTTGAATAGAAAAGTCAAAAACACAAAACCAGCAGAATAAAAAATCCCCAAAATTCAAAACCCAAACTCAGAATTACAGATAAAAAATTTAAAATTACAGTACCAGAAGCATCCAAAACCCCCAAAATTCAAAACCCAAACTCAAATTCACAGACAGATTCCTGAAACCCAAGAACCAAAATCCACAGAAAACAGAACACAAATGGATCAGATTCTTTCAACCCCACATTCCAAACTCAAATCCCAACAAAACCCAACAATAGTTGCATCAGACATGAATAGAAAATCCAATTAAAGCTACTTCCTTTCTCGAACAGAATCAGAGAAGCAAAACAAGAGAAAAGAGAAATCACAAAGAAAATCCAATGAACTTAGAATCTATAAAGCTCAAAAAAAGGTGGGATTCTTGCCTTTGGTCAGAGAATTCCACTGATTTTCGTACTGAAAATTCGGGTTTTCCTTGTCCAGAGACCTTGAATCCAAGGAATTCAGATGGGAAGATGCGCGAGTTCCTGTCATGGCAATATCTGTAGAGCGAAACTTTTATACTCTGGCGGAGTAGGAACATTGATACACACACACTGAGAAATCGCATTTATGAGAGAGATCAATTCGAATCCAACTGTTCAAATAACGGGTCCCATTTTAGATGTGCGGAAAATAAAAATTTTAATTTTTTTAGCTAATGTTAATTTCTGAGTGATGGCCATTTATTGGACGGTTGATCTGAAAAATCCAACGGCCATATGTCAACAAACAAGTGTCCACGAATCTCCGGTTAGGTTTATTCAAACAATCTGAGTGTGGATTAAGTAAGTTCCATGCCGTCCATAAATTAGGTCCTTATTTTGAGTTGATGTATGGTAGGTATACAATTTATGAGTGCCCGGGTATCAAGCATCATGAAATGCCCGAGTATGGAATATCCGTTCCCATACCAAATTTATGGTTGTGTAACTTTCTTTCTCACTTTTTTAGAGTTTTAGAAGACAAATTTAACCCAATGCCATAACTCCTACGGTGGGCTTTTATTTATAAAAGAGAAATGTTGGCCTCCACCAAAAATTGAGAATCCGCCCAACCTCTTTATCAATTTTATTTGTTAATTTTAATCGAATAGTCAGGAATTCACAATAAATTTTTTTCTCATATTTCATGTTTGAAGTTTTTCATGGCACATAATTATATTAACATTATACGTTAATTCTGAATCGTTTCCTTCGATGTGGTAGATATGTGATAAGTTTTGCTCTAAAACTTGAACTGATGACATGAAATTAAAACCCCTTATATGTGGATGGGTTAGATTTACTCCACAATAATCCAATGGGCCCTACATAAGATATGAATCTATTCAAAACGTGGGGCCCTTCCACATGAGTGTCATTTGGTCGTTTCTTTCTTCGTTTCTTTTCTTTTTCATGGGAGGGGAGGATAATGTTTTTTGGTTTCCCTACGTCTTCCTTCTTCCTTCATTGCTTTCCTTTATAGTTATTTTTGGTATTTAGAATCCCTTGGTTGTTTAGCAGCATAAAGTAATTGGTTTCAAATCTAAGGGATTTTAAATCCCCTCAAAGAGGGGGTTTGAAATCCATGGTGAGAGCTTGGATTACACCAGTGTGTTTAGTACCTAGATTGTAAATCAACTTTAATCCAAAGTAGCTATGAATGGTATATTTACAAGGGTTTAAATTTAATTACTAAACCAATTTTAATATATCTAATTAGTGAGATAAGTAATTTTTGACACAATGGTTGTAATAAGCCCACTAAAATATATGCTTTGTCCGAAAATGATGAAATTTCAAGTCTCGGATGGGCTACAAGCACAAGATTATGTCCAAGTGACTAACCAACGATTTTTAACCGTTGATTTACATGGACAATATTTGGACAGTGTTGATCATCATATTAAAGTAATTATAGTGATGCAATTGATAATCTAATTATTTTTTGATATCATTACTAGGCTATGTGCCCAATAGAATGATAGTATGGTGACACACATGTTACACTTACAACTATTAAAAGGATTTTGGGCCTGTTTGGCCAGGCAGATCCCACGGTATTAGGAGGGATGGGATCGACAGTATCCTGGGATAGGCATGACAAGCCAAACAGATCCGGTGAACTTGTCCCGGGATATGAGCAATCCCATGAATCTTAGGACAATCCACTGACATCACCATCATTACCTTAAAATTGATCCAATCCCTTGGTTCGATGGATTGGAAGGTAAAATCCCAGGATATGCACGGCGTGCCAAACAGACCCAATGAACTTGTCCTGGGATAGAAGCAATCCCATGGATCTTAAGACAATCCACTGACACCATCATCATTACCTTAAAATTGATCCCATCCCTCCTAATACCATGGGATCTGCCCGGCCAAACAGGCCCTTAGGGGCCCGTTTGGACGAGTGGATTGGAAGGGATTGAATGGTATTAGGGTGGATGGCATGGATTTCAAGGCAATGATGGTGTTGTCAGTGGATTGTCTTAAGATCCATGGGATTGCTATACTAAGTCTGTTTGGTACGACCCGACCAATCCCGGGATTAAACCTTCCCATCCCTTCCAATCCCTCGAACCAAACATGTCCTAAGTAAATTTGAACAGATTAGATGGATTAGATTTAAAGGTAATGATAGTGTTGTTAGTGGATTGTCTTAAGATCTATGGGATTGCTATATCTTGGGATCAGATCACCCAGTTTGTTTGGCACGCCCGGCCAATCTTGAGATTTAACTTCCAATCCCTTCCAATCCGCCCGGCCAAATGGGCCCCAGGAGGATTTCAAATCCAAGGGGTTCCAAATATAGGGGGTTTTAAATCCACGCTTCCAAACAAGCCCTAATGGATGAATGTTGTAATAGAATAATGTTGAGATGAAAGTATGTTGTAATGGCTGAATGCAATGTGGTGGATCATTGATATTTACTGTAGATCACCGATATTTGCACTATGGATTGCCGATATTTGGTGTAAATCATCGATATTTACTATGGACCACTGATATTAAGAGTGAACCGTTGATATTAAGAGTGGATTGTTGATATTCACTATAGACCGTTGATATTTTCATTGTGGATCGTCAATCCCACAAAAATGCCCATAACTCCCTCGTTACATGTTCAATTTAAGTGATATTGTGCTTGTTGGAAAGTTAATTTGATGAAATTTCAAATGAATTTGAAATAATATCATTTGAAGAGTGTTTTATTTCCCAAAAGTGGGCCCAAAGTTCATAATTTATTGTGAATTGCTTACATTCATCATGGGCCATCGATATGATGAAAATGTTTATGACTCTCTCGTTAGATATCCAATTTTGGTGATCTTATACTCGTTGGAAAGATAATTCGATAAAATTTTAAATGACTTTAAAATAATCTCATTTAGGCACCATTTGACTAACTAAAAGTGGGCCCAAAGTTCATCTATAATCCATAGTGAATGATAAATTTTAAACCCATTTTTGGATAATAAAATGATATTTAAATGAAATAACTCTAAATTCATTTGAAATTTTATCAAACTATCTTTTCA
The DNA here is from genome assembly GCA_021015155.1 of Magnolia officinalis. NCBI lineage: Eukaryota > Viridiplantae > Streptophyta > Magnoliopsida > Magnoliales > Magnoliaceae > Magnolia > Magnolia officinalis. The sequence goes on from JAJHSJ010000010.1 coordinate 68,830,714, forward strand.
ACGAGTATAGGATCACTTAAATCGGACATATAACGAGGGGGTTATGGCTATTTTTGTTAAATCGATAGCCCATAGTGGATATCAACAATTCATAGTAAATAATGAGCATTGTGACTACTTTTAGGCCATCAAATGGTGTCAAAATGAGGTGATTCTAATGCCATTTGAAATTTCATCAAATTACATTTCTAATGAGTACAATATCACTCAAATCATAGATGTTGTGAGTGAGTTATGACTGTTTTCTACATATTGATGGCCCATAGTGAATATCACTAATTAATAGTTAATGATAAACTTTAGGTCCACTTTTGGGCAATCAAATGGTTAGAGGTGGGCATTGAGCCGAGTTGAGTCGAGGTGGGCCAAGCTTGGCTTGGCTTGTCCATGATGTACTTGAGTTCGAGCTTGAGCTCGAGCTCAACATTGAAGCTTGGCTTGTTTGCCAAAGCTGTCGAGTCGAGTTCGAGTCGAGCTAGTGGTTCGAGTCGAGTCGAGTTTACCTCGAGTCGAGTTCGAGCTTGTTGGGTGAGAGAGTAATGGATTTTGTTCTAGATCCTCCTCCATTGATGAAAAATTCAAAAATCTTAAGAGAATCAAAGCAAAACCCGATGAAAAGTCAAACAAAGCTTCAAATCGGATGAGGAAACCTGTAAGAACCGATCTGTTCTTGATCTTCTTCCACCAGCAGAAATCCAAGTACTAGAAAAGAAACAGAGTAGAACACAGATCAGAAATCCAAGTAAAGAGCTCTAGCCAATCAGATCATTGTATTTCCTTGAAGCTCTAACAATCTGAGAAGAGCCCATCTCGAATTTCTTAGGTTACTCGCTTAAGAAGTAGATCTCAAGAGATTGAAATCATACTATTGTGGAGCTGAAATGAAAACTGGTGGTGGTGGTCGGGGCGGGCGGGCGTGCGGCTGGCAGTGGGCAGAGAAAGAGAAGAAAGGAAAGGGAAGAGGGTGCGTGCGGTCGGGTAGAGACTATAGGGTTTGTTTTTTTTTTTTTTTTTTTTTGTTAAATTTTTAAGTTTAAACTTAAAACTTATTTATATATATATATATATATTATATATATATAAATAATATTTAATATATTTATTAATCGAGCCGAGTCAAGCTCGAGTTCGAACTTCAAGTCGAGTCGAGTCGAGTTGAAATGCCCCCCGTCGAACTTGGCTTGAACTCAACTCGAGCTTCAAATAATTAGCTCGGCTCGGCTTGAATCGGCTATTCAAGTCGAGTCAATCCGAGCTGACTCGAGTCGAGTCGAGCAAGATTTTCGAGCTAGCTTGACTAGTGAACAACCCTACAAATGATGTCCAAATGAGATGATTCCAAAGTCATTTGAAATTTCATCAAATTACATTTCCAACGAGTATAAGATCATCTAAATCAGGCATGTATTGAGGGAGTTATGGCAATTTTCATGGGATCGACGATCTACGGTAAATATTTGCGATCCACGGTGGAAATATCAGCGATCCACAATGAATATCAGTGGTCCACAGTAAATATCAGTGGTTCACTCTTAATATTAGCAATTCACAGTAAATATCGATGATCTACACTGAATGTTAACGATCCACAGTGACTATGGGTGATCTAGAGTAAATATCGATGATCCACTATACAACATTCATCTATTACAAAAATCCATCTATCACAAAATTCATCCATTCCAACATTCATCACATTCATGTATTACAACATTCTCCCATTACGAAATTCATCCATTACAACATCCTTCATTATAAAAATGCATCCATTACACTATTCTTCCATACCCTCCATTCCACAAACTACCACTATCATACCATACATATATATATATATACATTAAAATAACTATAAAAGATACTAAAGAAGGAAGAAGGAAAGTAACCAAAAAATACAATATTTCATTTCACACCTACCCCCCTCTCATGAAAAAATCAAGGAAGGAAGAAGAAAACAACCAAATGGCCTTGTGTGAGAAGGGCCCCACATTTTTAATCCATCTACATTTTATGTAGGGTCCGCTGGGTTATTATGAAGCAAATATAACCTGTACGCATGTAAGGTGTTTTAATTTTACGTATTCGGTCTAAGTTTGAGGGCAAAACTCATCATACATGTACCATATTTAAAAAAAAAAAGTTTAAATTAATGCATAACATTTGTATAATTGTAAGCCACATGTAACTTCCAACAAAAATTGAAAATTTCTTTCATTGGTTCACAATTGTTCAATTAAAATTAACATATCAAATCACCTGAGAAATATACTGAATTTCAATTTTTGGTGGGTATATGTCCCTTTTTAAAAAGATCTCTCGCTTTTTTAGATAAGAGCCCATGTCAGTTATGTCCTCTAAAAATATCATGTTAGGTCTATTCAAGCTGTTGCAACAACTACATCTCAGCACAGAGCCATCTTGACCAAATAAACCCTTTTCTCGTGGCCACTGATTTGCGAGTGGATCCTGTGCGTTTTTAGTTCTCATAGTCTGGGGCCATATTTCGGTGATCCAGACCGTCGTTTTGTTTCTTTGCCCCATGGATGAACGGTTCAAAACAGAAAAACAACGGTCCACATTCAAATAAAAATACACAAACATTGGTGGATACGATCTTTCAAGCTGCAGAATTTTGGATATGTAACCCACCCATGGCTGGATGAGAAAAATCAACGGTCTGGATTATAGAAATGTGGTTCTCAGTGGACAAACTGATACCCAAGGATTGTATGCAACGCCTTGGGTCGAGGATCAATCAGTCCTCTGAAAGTAAGGCTGGCCTCAGAGCGAAGCTAGAGGATGAATGATTAGTGCACTCTATCCCGCCACATGGATGAGATCTGACCGTTCATCAGGAAGGGCACATTAGAATCTACCCCACAAGAATAAAAAGAACCTGGTCCGTTGAACAGGTGGGCCATGCTTGTGCGAGAAAAATGGACGCCCAGAAGAAAATGATGGAAGGTTCCTGTCTTGATTACATGCACGTCTACACTACTGCCCTAAGGTACGATCTCCATCAATCTGGTCCGTCGATGTGGCAGGAACTATAATGGGTGGCCCATGTTTAAAAGAAAACAGCTATCAGTCATTCTAATAGTTACTGCATGGACCCACTTACATTTTCGTTTCTACCTCCCTTTGATAGTCTGATGTCCATTGATCAGACGGCTAAGGTCGTCCCATCTATAAGTATGTTAACCATTTATCATTCACCCTGTACAGGCAACTAGATCAACGGTCCCGATTAATAAGTCAGATGATAATGTGGAGCGGTGGTTAACCCGACTACAATGGCTCTCCATTGATTTTGATGTCGTGTCCTACTCAACGGGTGGATTGTCCTGATTTTCATATCAACGGATTATAATAGTGTGGTCCACCTTTTGAACGGAATGGATATTCTATACATATAACATGTTGGTGGGGGCAAAAATGGCTGTATCAGAAGTTGTTATCATTTCTCTGTTATATCCTTCTCATTTTGATGCATGTGTGGCTGATCTCTTAAATTGATTGGCCTAAGTTTTGGCCCATGATGTATTTAAAATGTGAATATGTGTATAAACGGTCAGGATCGCATGCACATGTGCCTCACGTGTGAGGAGAGTAGAGTCCAGATGGCTACACCTCAAACTATCATTCCTATTTGTCTAAGGGGGGGATTTTGCTTCGGTTTTAAAAAATCCTCTACTTGGTGGTTCTCACACGTGGCATTGATGCAAGCCATCCAGACCATTGAAACTGTGTGTACCATTGTGGATGGTGGGTATGTCTAAAATTATTTTGATCAAGCAATCCTAACCATCCAATTAATGGCTATCAAACAGATGGTTGAAAGTAAAATATTGAGTGGTCTGGTCCACATTAGAAGAAAAAAATCAGATGGTTAATATCATATTCTCCACAAAACTTTTGATTCTGCTCCATCCACAGTTGGGTCAGTGTTTGGACGGTCTAGATTGCCATACAACTATCCCAAGTGGTACTAAACTAGGATAGGGGTGTGGCCTATTTGAGGCATGTGTTCCATCTTTCTTTTTGGCAATAAAGCACGTGTTACATTGTTTAAAGAAAGTAGGATTGTGTGGACCAGATAATGGAGACCATGGCTAATGATGGTGGGACCCATGGCCAAGTTCAATTGACTAAAAGGGTCCAATGGTGGAGCCCATGGTCTACTTGAAATGACTTAAAAGGGATATAATTCAATGATTTCAAGAACCTCATGAAATGATCTATCAATTTGAGGAATGTTGCAGTTTTAACTTTTTATTTTTTAAGAGAATGGGTGAAAAGAAAGGGTAGCGGATTGGATGGTGATCCCAACTCTTCTGGGCCCACCTTGATGTATGTGTTTTATCCACACCGTCCATCCGTTCTGACAGCTCATTTTATGAGGTCGAGATTGAAGCACATTGGATGGTGTCGATTAACCCATCTCCAAGCAAAACTAAATCGGCTCCATCCGACGGCTGAAATTTCACTGTGGAACTGAATCGACGGTGGAGTTGTGGAGGCAATAAATAGTGGTGCCTCTAGAGGGACCAAATGACTTCCCAATTGTAATTAACATTCATTAAAACTAGAGCAATGATCCAATGTGATTTCTCTCAAGTGGGCCCCTTTGATCATTATAAACCGTCCTCTTTCTCTCCCATCCAACGGCTCTGATCATTCCATCTGGTGATTTTAGAGTCATATTTATCTAATGGCTCACATGGATCTATTAGAGGAATTTGCACGTAGGGTGATGGGCCGGACTAGTTTAGGCCCATGCAGGCCCAACATTTAAGACCCAAGCCCATATAAGCATAAGACTACAGGCCCGGATAAAGCCCAAAAATTAGTCAGGCCTGGGCTTGACCCAACCCGGCCTGAAAATTGAAATGTTTCTAATCTATCCACTGATCAACGGCTAACATATGAACAAAGAAATAGATATTATAGAAGAATGAAATAAATGGTCTAGATTAAAAATGGATGGATTGGCCAACGGTAGATTGAAATGGCATATTTGCGGAACATGACACATGCATTAAAATTCAGATCAGTTAAAAAGGCTTGAGCCCAAGTCTCACACATCGATTGGGCCCTGCTTGGAGGCCCAAGACAGGCCCACTGGCCTGTTAAGTTCCTTTCGATTTCAACTTTAAAATATTGCAGTGCCGGACATGAGCCTAGCTCAGCTTAGCTCGGCTTGGCCAGCAGGCTAACTCAGCTTGAACTCAGCATGGCTTAACCAACAAGCTACCTCAGCTGGAACTTAGCATGGCTGGATCCTCGAGCCTAACTGGACAGCTTGGATTGATCAACAGCTCGGGTCAGCTCAAGTCGAGCTTGAGCTCGATCTTTCGAGCCGAGTTCAAGTTCAAACCTATAAGCTAAGTTCGAGTTTGGATTTTATAGTTTTTAATATATATTATTATAATATAAATAATATATAATATCTAATACCTAATTTATTTAAATATATAAATATATAAAAAACATTTATACTAAGTGAACCCGATTCGAGTTGAATCGATTCAAATGAGTCAAGTTCCGAGTTGAGTTGAGTCGTGCTCTGTCTAGCTCGGACTCTGTTTCAAGCTCAAAAAGTCTATTTGACTCAACTTGAATCCAGTTTCAACCGAGTAGAGTAGAGCTTTCCGAGTCGAGTCGAGTGAGTTAACCGAACTAACTTATTTCGTGTACAACTCTATTTAAAATCACAGATTGGAATTTGAAAATGGGCCCACTTTGGGCCCTTATACAAGTAGCTGCCGGTGGGGGACACTTGGTGTGTTTATAGAATTTAACTTGGATATTAGAGTTGTACAATAAAAATGGCATGCTGAAAATATGAGCTGATTTATAATCTTACAAACACTATAGAAAAAAAAATGGACAACCACACACAAATACTTAGGTATGATATGGTGGGCCATGTCATGATATTGATTATTGGGACGCCCAGTTTCATGGTGGGTGACTCTGTTGAATGTGTGTAAGCTGTATACATAACATGAAGGGCCTCACATGCAACGAATTACAGAAATTTTCTTCTTCAACGGTTGCAGAGGCTTACCAACCTCTAATATGAATACCAAGGAAGGCAAATTACAATTCGAACAAATGGTCAAAATTCATTCAATACTTCATCCAAACGGCATGGCTGTGATCTGACACATGACCATGACATTTCACCTCTTCAAGTCATAGTCGATCGCTACGGCATGATGCATGCACCTTCTTGGTGAGGAGTAGTTGTTTTGGCTTGGAAGACATGAATAGACAAGCATCCTAACTTCTCCAGTAAGGCGGCGTTTGGATGCGCAAACAATTGCGATTGCAATCAGTTTAGTTGTAATTAAGAGAAAATCATAGAAACCATTGATGTTTTCTACTGTTACCTACATGGAAGTGGTTCCCATTCTATTCAAGTACAAATTTTAAGCAATTCGATTGAATTAAAACCTAATCAAATAATCAAAGACTGCCCATTTTTCCACCACATGTTACATGGGTTACCATACAACAATCATGCCAATGGATGTCATTAGGCTATAAAATGAATGGTGAAGATCCTTATGAAGGAAGTTCAGCTGAGACAACTACTCGAGCCATTTATTTGTTGGCGCGGGTCGTGTGGATCACTTATGGTTCTAAAGAGTCCTTTTATCATACAATCTTAACCATCTAATGTAGAGTGGGTCGCAAACACTTTTAGTAGAAGGCCCAATCGAAGGCGAAAACATCCTGACTGTCAGAACCTTAAATTAGTCGTGTCTCGCAAAAAGAAAGTTTTTTCGACATATTATATGTGATTTGGGGTAGGGGGGCCTACTTAAACCAACTAATCTGCTACAACCTGGGTTGCCCATGCTAGATTTTATGAGATTCCATCATATCGATGGTCAAAGTCCTATTTAGTTTCATTTTTATTATAAATAGTAAGTTTTTGTTTGAATATAACTTTTGATCCTTTGAGTTGTAGAAGTAGTGCCCAACATGAAATGACTCCGAAAAGTAATGTGTTGGGCTAATTTGGAACACTTATTATTTTTGGCCAAAACGACGAAGTCTAGTAAGAATAGAAGTATCTATAAATAAGTTTACTATTTATAGTAAGTCACATTTTTTAGGGTATTTGAGCTGGAGTCTAAGTGTAAACCTCGGTCCTAAGTTTGATTTCCTTATTTAAACGGTTGTAATTTTTTTAATCATTTAATTAAGTATTTCAAATTATCAGGAATTATTTATACTTTTATAAATAATTTCTAATAAAGAGTCTAAAGAACTCCATAGATTCAAAGTAGTTAACCCCCAAGGAAGATGGTGTTTGACCTCCTGCGCCACCATCCATCCTGGGCTTAAAAACAGATGCTTTTGAAAGCAAAGGAAAATTATGATAGTTCATGTCATCCCATGACTCTTGAATCCTCTCAATTCCTTCCTTTTAGGAGTATTCTCTCCATAAATCATCTCAATTCTCAGTGTGATGTATGTGTCTTATATTAGCAAGGCCCATCCATTTTTACTACAGCTCATTTTAGGGAATGATCCCAAAAATAACCACAGATCCAAATCTCACGTGAAGCACACCACAAGAAATAGTGGTGATTGACCATTAAAACTTCTCATGGGCCACAAAAGTTTTGAATTAAGCTGATATTTATGTGGTTGATTGATTTAATGTCTTTTTTTTTTTACTAATTAACAGGTTGGATGGAAATAAACATTCTGGTGCCCTTGAGAAGTTTTTAACGGTGGGTATTCATTCTTCACCACCATTTTGTTGTGGTGTGGTCTACCCTAAGATTTGGATATGCTTCATTTTTTTTTTTGGACTATACCCTAAAATTAGCTGTCAAAACAGATAGATGGCATGGATGTTAGACACATACATCATGGTGGGCCCCATAGTCAGGGATCCACCACCTTTATGGATCCATTGGAACACTATAACTTATGATGCTTTAAAAGCTGTGTACCATTAGAGCTGTACACGAGTCCAATCGAGTGAAGCTTGGCACAGCTCGCTCGGCTAGTAGCTAACCCCATCTTGAACTCAACTTGGCTCGGTTCAATCAATAACTCAGGCCAATTCAAGCCGAGTTCAAGCTTGTGCAACATTTTCTCAAACATATAAAATACATCTTCAAATTATCACATAATGCAAACAGTAACAACCCTTTATGGGTATTTCATCAAGCACTCAATCAACAAATCAAAATCAAATATATGATGGGAGTTTTATGATGTAAGTTTTTTTTTTTTGGCAATGATTTGTTTTGTATCCATGCTCCTTACTACCAACCGATCCTGTGGAGAATGTACACACCTCAAAACAACACTCCGTTCAGTCATTTAATCAAACACTCGACAAGCAGCATCAATATCAAAATAACTGCGTCACCGAGTTGATTCAATCGAGTTTGAGCTTCTATTTGAGTCAAGTCATGCTTGGGCAGGCTCGAACTCGTCTCGAAAATTTTTCAAACTCCAAAAACCAACTCGACTCGGTCCGAATCCAATTTCGAACCGAGGCAAGTCGACCGAGATGATTGAGCTAACTCGACTCATATACAACTCTATGTACCATTTCCCAAATAAAGGATTTTGCTTGGAAAATGTCCATAGATAACTAGTAATATTTCTTATAGTGAACTAAACGTCAGGTGGACCATCGAACTTGTTAGTAATCAGAGTGGTTTACTGGGACATGTGATTTCTGTTGTGTTTTTAGGGAATTAGAAGTTTTGGGGTGCCTTTAGCCCTAGCTTGGGGATGGGCTGGATCCATTCAAGCCCAGGATCAGGTTCATGGCTCTTAATCGAGCCTAGCTGGGCCAGCTTGGTCCATTGGCATCCTACTTGCAGGAGTAATGTATCCTACCAAGTAGACGGTTAGTCCATCTGTCTCTTATCCAATGTAAGAAATGCCAATGTGGAACCCACTCTTTTCTCTAAGAATCAAGGAATGAATGATTTCGTAGTATCTATATATTATAATTTATGAAAACATATAAATAAAGTCAAGATGGCCGAGTTGGTCTAAGGCGCCAGTTTCAGGTACGGTCCGAAAGGCATGGGTTCGAATCCCATTCTTGACAATTAATGTTTTTTGGATGTTTATATACGGTCCAGATCGTTGGAAATCAACGGTCCTGATCATTGGTCTAGTGGGCCATTTTGAAAATGATTTTTCTTGATGTTTTGTGCGATCCAGATTGTTGGAATTCAACGGTCCTGATCATTGGTCTAGTGGGCCATTTTGAAATTGATTTAATTTTATTTTTAAAAATGTTTTGCACGATCCAGATTGTTGGACTTCAACGTCCTGATCATTGGTCTAGTGGGTCATTTGAAATTGATTTTTCATAGGTGTTTTGTGCGATCCAGATGGTTGGAATTCAATGGTCCTGATCATTGGTCTAGTGGGTCATTTTGAAATTGATTTTTCATGATGTTTTTCTACGATCCAGATTGTTGGAATTCAACGGTCCTGACTCCTGATCATTGGTCTAGTGGGCCATTTTGAAATTGATTTTCATTGATGTTTTCGTACTATCAGATTGTTGGAATTCAATGGTCCTGATCATTGGTCTAGTGGGCCATTTTGAAATTGATATTTCATTGATGGTGTACGATCCAGACTGTTGGAATTCAACGGTCCTGATCATTGGTCTAGTGGGCCATTTTGAATTGATTTTTCATCGATCCAGTTCATTGATCTAGTGGGCCGTAGTGGTATAAGCTTTTGATTTTTTTTTCATTGATCCAGACCATTGGTGGTCGTGGGCCCACTATAAGCTTTTCAAATTGTTTTGTTTTTCAAAGATCCAGATTATTAGTTTAGTGGGCCAATATAAGATTTTTGAAACTAAAATTTTGACGATCCAGTTCATCAGCTCAATAGACTACAGTCACATAAATTTTTTGAAAATGATTTTTCATCATCAAGCTCATTGGTCCATTGGGATGGGCATTTACCTCTAATCTGCTTTTAAAAATATTGAAACTAAAAAAAGGCTTAAACTTAGAGCTGTACATAGGGGTGTACACTTGGGCTAGTTTGGATACCGTTTTGGTATGTATTGTATTGTATTAGAAGTTATGATTTGACGTTTACCGTGTATGAATTGGAGTGAATATGAGTTGAATCCCATGCACACAAATACAAACTCCAGCCAAATTTTCGAACCGACGGTAGAGTATTGTGATCAGTGGGTTCTGTTGTTGTCAGTACTTCGTATTCATTGAGATGTATATTCGGCAACAGACGAAAGTTTGAAATTTGTACGATTACCAGATATTTTGGTACCTATGTAGTGTAAGATCGAGAACCGTTCATTTGGTACATTTCAATGTGAAAATCATCTGCGCTAGAAATCAAAAAGTTCCATACGTCA
>JAJHSJ010000010.1:68841209-68884952 GCA_021015155.1 Magnolia officinalis
TTTTTTCGGGACATGATAGAAACGAGCCAGAGACTGAACGATTTGACGGTCAAAGCCATCGTCCTACACCAAATAAGTGAATATCAGGCCAAATTGATAGTTTCGACCCATTTGGGGGAAAAGTTAGGGGTGAACAAAAATTCACCAAAAATAGTAAAACTGAAGGAAAATAGGATTTTGGCCCTTAACCAGGAGTAATTTCATGAAATAAATAGTCTCATTGCGTAAATCAAATCCTCCTACCCCAAATTCATATATGGCACGTCGCGTAACTCATTCTTTGTGAGATATGCCCGTCCCAAAGTACCCCTGCCAACCGCGTAGCCCCCGCCGAATCCGCGTGGCCCCTGTCGATAGTCCAGGGGACCGCGTGGCCCCCGCTGGATCCACGTTGCCCTCGCCGGAATTTCTGCAACTTTCGTATAACTTCAAAAATTCATATCTCATTCGTTACAACTCCGATTTAGGTGATTCAAAAGCTAGATTGAAGCTTAACAAGTCTATTTTCATATAAAAAATAAAATTAAAATAAAATAAAAATATAATATAGTTAGATTTGGAATGAATTGATAACTTTCCAAAAATCGTTAGTTTTAGACGGGGGTTACTTCTAAAATTTTTATAATTTATTTACAACTCCAAATGATATGAAATTTTGTGGGATGACCTAAAACTTGATGTTAAATTATCAAAAAAAAATAAAAATAATCCAGCTGCTAAAAGTATAAGAAACGTTATAAGATGGGTCCCCTCCTCTCTTTAATGTACACACAAGTGGGGCCCATTTCCCTTTCTATTTAGGACTATCTAGAGTCCATAAAACCTATCTCTACTACTCCCATTAATCTCCACCATCCCTTCTAAACCCTAAAGAGAACTCTCCTATTCTAGATGTACTTCAAACCCATCTCCTTAACCCATCTCACCCTATTTTCAACCTTTCTACACCCTTTTCATCAAGCATTCCTCAAATTCCTAACATTCAACAACTCCCATCTTCTTTCCCTTCACAAAAACCAAACCCACTCCTTCACACAAAAGCTTCCTCCATTCATCCCACTTCATCACTTTCAAAACCCAATCATAAAACAAGCTCCAAACCCATTCAGCCAATCTCACTCCATACACTTATTCACCCTCAAACCCATTCCTGCCTTCTCAAATCTCATTTCCCCAACGCAGGGCCGAAATATTCTCAACTCTCATTCCTCAAATCCATTCCTTAAACCCATCCACTCTTTCACTCTCACTTCACCATCCTCCATTCTCCCAAATCTTTAGAAAAAAGTCAATCTCCTTCTCTAAACCTTAACACATCATCCTTCAAAACCATCTTCCCTTCCCTTCATCTTATCTCCCTAACCCATCCCACTCCATCACTTTCACTCCTAAAACCCATCTCAAATCCCATTCACAAATCCGACAACACTAAACCCATTTCATTTTTTCAAAAACATTCTCATCAATAATCCATTTCCTTGCAGAGGGAAGTGGCATTCATAGCAACCGTTGCCTCCTTCTTCTTCATTCCGGTGATTTTTCCCTTATGGGGAAGAAGCACCCCCATCTTCGCCGACCCAGGAAAGTAGTAGCATAACCTTACTGATAATTAGTAGTTTGCTCTAAGTCGGTTAGGTCTACCTACATGTATTGAAGGATAATTAGAACTTTTGCTTAACTAAGTTGTATTTCCCTTACGTTTGGAATATCTATGCTGTAATCCATAATGTAGGATGTAACTGGCTATATTAATGACACTTTGAATCCAATATGAATGTATGGATTGTCTTAGAATTTTCTTGTCATCTTGTGAATGCTTGTATGTATGATTAACTTACTGCGTCCTTATTAGCGTTATTAGCCCTTCAAACCACCCGAATACCTTAGAACTTCGACTATTCCTTCATTCTTGAAATTTGTGAAACCAAAGTGTAGTCTACGATTAACCCACTATCCATAAGATTGAAATAGTAATTTATATAAAAATTTGTGTCTTTAAAAACTTTTTAGGATGATCGTTGCCCATGGGCATGTTGAGAGAATTATTAAACCCCAAATTAGATATAAATTAAAACGAGGACTCTCGTAGACTAAGACCCAAAGGACAACCTTATAAATAGGAGATTTAAACTTTCTAATAATGGTCAACATTTAAATTTATCAGACTACGGAATTACGGAAGTATATGCCTGCAAGCATTCGCGGCTTGACCCAATTCTCAATCCAGGGTGACTACCAATGGACTCACCGCATTGACCGAACAGAAGACCAGGATCCACCAGGACGAAGAAGGGATACGATGAGCCTTCTACCCTGGTCAGGTAGATGATCGACGTATCGGGTTCAAGCCCACTACAACCGTCTATTTGTATTGGTCTAACATTGAAAATAAATATTTTTACTCTATATAGAGGGAAATCGCCGTCATGAATCCAAATCTTTAAAAATAAATATATAATTAAATAAATTGTAGTAAACCATCAGGGTGAAAAAGTTTTAAGGGGGGTAGGCTAAAATGAGCCAAATTAGTATAAATAGTATACACCTTACCATGCATATAAACTTGCAATCAATAAAACTTAGGCAAATGAAATAATAAAATCTTTGCTTATTACCCTTAGGCAATTTTGGAGATGAAATTATTTTTAAGGGGGGTATATTGTAACATCCTGAATTTTCACTGTTTCGGATTTTCAAAAATCCTTGAAATTTTTTTATTAATTAACTTATAATATCACTTAATGACCATTAACACTCAATATTAGTTTATACAGGGGTGGAACTAGAAAGAACCGCACAAGTCCGATTAACAACCATAGGAAGTCAATGAATCCGCCCAATCACTTGAACATCAAGTTTAGCCTTACTCACGTTGGGCCCAAATCTAACCGATTCATCGCTGACTAATCAAGACAATTATGACTAAATTAAAGATCTAATCGAAGCCGAGTCAGATAAGACCCAAATCTTGACTAATAGACCAAATCAACCCCGTTACTCTTTTAGCCTAAAATCGACAGTTTAGAGTAATCATGATTAAATCTCCACTTTCACTAGTTATAAATAGGTCACACTATAAACATAGTTAATCCAAACCCTGATCATTGCACACGAGAAATCTCACTACCAAATTCATTTAAGAAATGCCCTGATTTTCGAACAAGCTCTAGACCGCTCGTTGGTGGGCCACTAGTTCTATAGAATAATATTCGTCTAACTGGGCTTGACGTCCATTGCGGGAGTCAGACCTGAGTATTGTCCAGAACCGCTCAACTTGAGCCAAAGGACGAATGCATGAGAAGTACAAATACCCTAAAGAAAGGAGCTGAAGCTTAAGTGAATTGAGTCGTCCACTCTTATGCAAAGTTGAGGATTTCAGACCGTCGGTTTGCGACCAAACTTCACACGTGGAGTAAGAATATTTCCCTGCTTATATCCGTATAACCGCAGCCCCGATCGACTATCGATGACCGTTGAACAGACTTCTAATCATATCTGTTGATCGGCGCATCCAAATGGCGGGCTGATCATATCCATATGTAGATCATCATTAGGGTTAACTATCATACGGTGTATATCGACTTGTACGCCCCATAGTGAGCCCTAGAGCTTAGAAAGACCCTCCCATAGGTCTAGTATAGTAAAAATCTAACCCTTGGGACCATTTACACCAAATCTGGCATTATAAAAGGGCCTCATTTGGGCACCTCCTCTCCCATACGATTTTGCCCTAGATAAAAGAAAGAAAGAAAAGGGAGAAAGAAAAAAATGAAGAAGAGAGGAAGGGAGAGTGAAGAAGGGAGAGAGAATTTTGTGGGTGAGGAAAATCTTGATGCTTTTATAGAGTTGGTATTTCCTCAACCAAACCGGTGGCTACTACAAAACCTCCACCAAACCCACCCATGCCAAGAAGTGGAGGTAAGAATGGTATATTTTCCCTTCAATAGAGCAACCTAATGTAGATTTCTAGGCGTTAATGTTGTCTTTCTTAATTTGATTTAAGAATTGACAGTTTTACCTAAATTCTCAAACCCTAAGATCTCAAATAATGGAAATCTCCTCTTAAGGTGCGGACTATTTTCTTAGGTGGCCTAACAACAAATTTAGTATGAGTTTAATGATTTTGCTTGCTTGGATGATGCATTTGGAGAATCTAGACAAACCTAGGGAAGATTTACCCTTGATCCTATCGATTCATATGGAATGGTTATGGAGTGTTGTTGCCTTTCGTATGATTTGGTTTAAATGAATGATCGCATGTACTTGTCTTGTTTGGTTCCTATATGATGTTGCCACATGGCATGTATGATCCATTAACTCTTGTGTGATTTGGTTCTATTAGGTATAGGAAGTGCTTAACTTCCTCACTAACCCACACAAAACACATGCTCTCTTTTTCATGATATTGGTAGCTTTGCTTGATAGGAAAAATTTAATTGTATGTTGAGAAAATATGAAGCATGATATTGTTTTATGCTAGATGATAACCCTGCTAGTTGGCATGTTATAGATTACCATTAAATCCTTGGGTTGGTCAGGAACATGAGGAGAGTGAAGGTGGTCCCGTTGGTATGACTATCCTGAGGCTAAACCCATGAATTTAGGCGGGTGCGTATGGGCGACAGTAGTTAGATTACATGGGTCGCTTATACCCGATGTCGTCTGTCACGTGCTTGCCTGAACTCATGCGATCTAACCTATTTACTAATCAACCTTGTTTGTTAACCCTGTTTGCTCACCTATGTATGGAACCTGGAACACCTTACAACCGTTGTAGCCCATTGCTAACCATTTGAAACTAATCCACTGCCTCGTGAGCCGGGCATGGTGGAATGAGGCATTGTGTCCGAGCTGTCGGGGATGGGGAACCTGACGGGATCAAGGATCGGGGGTCTTGGCCTCACACGTTGAGGGGTCTTGGCCTCGTAACTAGTTGAGGGCATTGATACGTGGGGTGTATTAGATTTTCCAACCTGCTGGATGAATGGACTTAACTAAGAACTCGGCGAACACGATCACATTGCATCGCACTAGTTAGGGTGGCGACTCGGCAGTCGAGGTCGCTCTGAGGGAGTGTTGGTCATACGCGATCAATAGATGTAGTCACTCGAGGGAGTGTTGTGGCGAGGGCATACATCATATCATCCGTCATGCATGCCCATTAATAAGATTAGTTAGGTGTTTATGAATGATGTTTTTTATTAAATTCATAATATAATTGATGTTTGTTATAACTTAAGAATAATAGCACCCACTGAGTTGATCACTCATTCGGACTTTGGGACGGTGTTTTAAAACACCAACTAGACTCTCTCGTAAACGTAGGTGATGCAGAGTATGAGGAACCTGGCGGCGCGAGCCTTAAGGAGGAGGACGAGTTGTCCTACTTTCAGTTGATGGGCGGCTCTCCATCGGCTTGACGGGGGTGAAATTTAGATCGCTGAGTCGTGGACTCGGTCTTATATTCTTTTTGGACATAACATTCTTTTGTGATTTTGTTGGGCGATGCCTTGTGCGACCCATTTACATTCGTTTGGACCTATATATATTTGATCTTTTCATTTCAGTAGACTTGTGTTGTTGTGTTTCATGTTCCAAAAAATTACAAGCTGCGCATTTAAATCGAATTAAACACATATTAATGAAAATCGGTTATAAGTGACCCCGGGAACTCGGGAGCCAAGTGTATGCATGGCCCCCGATTTCCAGGGCGTTACATGATTGCAGCCAGAAGAAAGAAGTGTTGCTCCCTTTACAAGACAAGTGTCAGTGTGTGTAAGGGTGGGTTGAACGCAGCTGGAGATTCAGCTATTGACATATAGCACATGCGTCTAGGCCACATGAGTGAAAAATGGCTTCAGCTACTAGCAAGGAACGGCTCCTTCTAGAGATGATAGGTATACCTCTCAAAACCTGTATTGATTGTTTAGGAAAACAACTTAGAGTTTCATTTGTTAAATATGTTTTTCATGTTAATAAAGTGCATGCATTAGATTTGGTTTATTCTAATGTTTGTGGTCCTATGAGGACAAAAACCTTGGGTGGGCATTGTATTTTGTCACTTTTATAGATGATGCATCTAGGAGGGTTTGGGTTTATGCTTTGAAATCTAAGGACGAGGTCTTTGGTGTGTTTAAATTGTTTTATGCTATGGTCGAGAGAGAGACAGGTAGATCATTAAAGTGCATTCGCACTGACAATGGTGGTGAATACATCAGTGACTTTCATGAGTATTGTAAATCCCTGGGTAAACGACATGAACAAACGGTTTCCAAGACCCCCCAGCATAATGGTGTGGTTGAGCAAATGAATCACACCATTGTGGAGAGAATCAAATGCATGTTATCCCATGCGAAGTTGCCCAAGACATTCAGGGGAGAAGCAATGCACACGGCAGTGTATTTGATAAACGAGTATCCATCAACCCCGTTGAATGGAGAAGTATCTGAGAAGGTATGGACTGGACAAGATCCATCGTACAGTCATCTCAGGGTGTTTGGATGTAGGGCATCCGTTCACATACCAAAGGACGAGAGGTCCAAGCTCGATATGAAGATCAGGCAGTGTGTGTTCTTGGGGTACGGTGATAAAAGGTTCGGTTACAGATTGTGGGATCCGACCGAGAAGAAGCTCGTCAGGAGCAGAGATATAATATTCTTTGAAGATCAGTGTATAGAAGACATTGGTAAGCCAGATAAGAACCAGCCTAGTTCAGGTGAGCTAGAGGATATGAATCCGGTTATTCCTCTTGTGGTGCCTGATGACGGGGGAGTACAAGAAGGTGCAGAGGACGAGGAAGTTCTTATAAAAGATGGACCGGGGGAGCAGCCCCCACCTGATCCACCTGGGACAAATATTTGTTTAAGAGGTACTCGCCGCATCAGTACATTATGCTGACTGATGGAGGAGAGCCAGAAGATTATTCTGAGGTCCTAGCCGACGAGCATAAGGGGGAGTAGTTGAAAGCTATGTAAGAGGAGATGAAATCCTTGTATAAGAACCACACTTATAATATAGTGAAATGGATACTGTGGTATCTAAGAGGCTCATCTAGGTTGAGCCTGTGCCATGGTGAAGGAAAATCTTTGTTAGAGGGCTACACAAATGCAGATATGGTAGGTGACATAGACTCCAAGAAGTCCACATCGAGATTCATGTTCACGTTTACAGGGGGAGCGGTCTCTTGGTAGAACAAGTTACAGAAGGTCGTAGTATTGTCAACGACAGAGGCCGAGTACATTGCGGTCACAGAAGCATGTAAAGAGATGTTTTGGATGAAGAGGTTCCTACAGGAACTTAGCCTCAAGCAGGAGTAACACGTGGTCTATCACGATAGTCAAAATGTTATACACTTGAGCAAGAATCCAAGTCAGCATTCCAAGTCGAAGCACGAGAGATTCGGTATCACTGGATCAGGGATACTTTGGAACAAAAGGTGTTACAGCTTAAGAAGGTCCACATGGACGATAATGGGTTAAACATGATGACCAAGGCATTGTTTAAGGGAAAGTTCGAGGTTTGTAGAAACCTGGTTGGCTTGAAGAATGCGTTTTCCTCTTGAGTCGAAAAGGAGGAGATTTGATGGGGATATCTCCTCATGGCTCGACCGATCAAGAGCTTCACTTGACCAGTCAAGGGTACTGGTCAACCAGTCGAGGACTAGCTCGACCGAACTCCAGCGAGTTTGGTTTGAAATTTTCATGGTGCTCGACCAGTCGAGGGAGGTACTCGACCAGTCGAGGTTACGCAGATTTGAGTCCGAATTTTGTGCGGACTGCGAAAATTTGAGGCGATTTCGCAAGAGGTGCGAAAGGGAGCTGCCTAAACTATAAATAGGGGTTCCTAGGGCTTTTCTAGGGAATGCAAGATGGTTTCCTAAAGCTTTGCAAGGGTTTCTAAAGGGTTTAGGGCAATCAAAGGTGAGAGAGAGAGAAAGAGAAAGAGGAAGCTTGTGGAAGGGAGGTTCTGCTCGTAGAGGTGATCTACTGTGCACTTCTACGTCCTCGGAATCAGTGAGATCTCTCTGGTTTTCTTTATTCTCTTATTGTTTATCCACTCCTACATGAGTGAAGAATGTTTGATCCAATCAGTGTGTACTTGTGATCGGTTGTAACGTTCTACTTCATAGTGGATTGTTGACCTGGACTAGGTCCCATGATTTTTACCTCTTGAGGATTTTCCACGTAAAAATCTCTTATGTCATGTGGTTTGTGCTTTGATTTATTTCATTGCTTTATTATCCCATAATTCTTGTGTTATTTGGGAGGCTATATCCTAAGGTTTTGTGCAACGGCCGGGGATCTAGCCTCCCAAATAAAACCTTAGGATCTAGCAATGAAATAAATCAAAGCGTAAATGATCCAGCACATTACCTGAGGCCGTTGCACAAATAAATCAAAGCACATTGCCCGAGGCCGTTACACAAAACCTTAGGATCTAGCCTCCCAAATAACACCAGAATTATGGGATAATAAAGCAATGAAATAAATCAAAACACAAACCACACGACACAAGAGATTTTTCCGTGGAAGACCCTCAAAGAGGTAAAAACCACGGGACCTAGTCCAGATCAATAATCCACTATGAAGTAGAACATTACAACCGATCACAAGCACACACTGTTTGATCAAACCTTCTTCACTCACGCAGGAGTGGATAAACAATAAGAGAATAAAGAAAACAGAGAGATCTCACCAATTACGAGGACGTAGAAGTGCTGAGATGTAAAGTGCACAGTAGATCACCTCTACGAGTAGAACCTCCCTTCCACAAGCTTCCTCTCTCTCTCTCTCTCACACACACACACACACACACCCCTTTGATAGTCTAAAACCCATTAGCAAACTCTTGCAAAGCTTTAGGAAATCCTCTTGCATTCCCAAGAAAAGGCCTAAAAACTCCTATTTATAGTTTAGGCAACTCCCTTCACACATCTTGTAAAACCGTCTAAAATTTTCGCAGTCCGCACAAAATTTGAACTCAAATTTGCATAACCTCGGCTGGTCGAGCAGGGTCTTCGACCGGTAGAGCGAATCACTCGACCGGTCGAGCACCTCCCTCGACTGGTCAAGTACCTCGGAGTCCCAAATCAATTTGCTCGTTGGACTTGAGTCGAGCACCACTCGACTGGTCGAGCAACACAGTGATTCCACTGTTTGTGGCATCCGAACCGCACCACATCTCATCTGACCTAAGAAGGAAACCTCATCAAAACTCTCCCCTTTTGACTCAGGAGGAATTCATCATCTAAAAACTTACGCGTGAACACACAGTGGTCCGATCCGTACTTCATACCATGCTTCAACATAAATGAGTCGAACTTCTTGTACCATTGTCGTGGAGCTTGTTTCAGCCCATACAGCTCTTCCTCAACCTACACACCATATGCTCTTTGCCCTTGACTTCGATGTACTCGGCCTCTGTCGTCGACAATGCTACGACCTTCTGTAGCTTGCTCTGCCAAGAGATCACTCCCCTTGCAAACGTAAACATGAACCCCGATGTAGACTTCCTGGATTCTTTATCACCTGTCATATCTACATCTGTGTAGCCCTCTAGAACAGGTTTTCCATCACCATAACATATACTCAACCTAGATGAGCCTCTTGGATACCGCAGTATCCATTTCACCATATCATAGGTGTGGTTCTTATGTAAGGATTTCATCTCCTCTTGCATAACTTTCAACCACTCCCCTTATGCTCGTCGGCTAGGGCCTCAGAGTAATCTTTTGGCTCCCCCATCAGTGAGCATAATGTATTTATGTGGCAAGTACCTCTTAGACGGCTGTCTGTCCCTAGATGACCTCCTCACTTGTGACTCAACAGGTGGATCAAGTGGGGGCTGCTCCCCGGTCCATCTTCTATAGGAACTCCTTCGTCCTCTGCACCTTGTTGTACTCCCCCGTTATCAGGCACCATGGGAGGAATAACCGGATCCATGTCCTCTAGCTCACCTGAACTAGGCTGGTTCTTCTCTGGCTTACCAATGTCTTTATACACTGATTTTCAAAGAATACCACATTTTTGCTCCTGACAAGCTTCTTCTTAGTCGGATCCCACAATCAGTAACCAAAATTTTCATCACCGTACCCTGAGAACACACACTGCCTGATCTTCATAACGAGCTTGGACCTCTCGTCATTTAGTTTGCATCCAAACACCCTGAGATGACTGTACGATGGATCCAGTCCAGTCCACATCTTCTCAGGTACTTCTCTATTCAACGGGGCTGATGGAGACCTGTTTATCAAATACACTGTCGTGTGCATTGCTTCTCCCCAGAACGTCCTGGGCAACTTTGCATGGGATAACATGCATTTGACTCTCTCCATAATGGTGCGATTCATTCGCTCAGCCACATCATTATGTTGGAGGGTCTTGGAAACCGTCTGTTCATGTGGTATACCCAAAGACTTATAATACTCATGAAAGTCATCGATGTATTCACCACCATTGTCAGTGCAGATGCACTTCAATGATCTACCTGTCTCTCTCTCGACCATAGCATGAAACAATTTACACACATAAAAGACCTCGTCCTTGGATTTCAAAGTATAAACTCAAACCCTTCTACATGCATCATTTATAAAAGTGACAAAATACAATGCCCCACCCAAAGTTTTTGTCCTCATAGGACCACAAACATCATAATAAGCCAAATCTAACGCATGCACTTTATTAACATGAGAAGCAAATTTAACAAATGAAACTCTATGTGTGTTTCCCTGATAAACAATCAATATAGGTTTTGAGAAGTATACCTGTCACGTCTGGAAGGAGCCGCTTCCTTGCTAGTAGTTGAAGCCCTTTTTCACTCATGTGGCCTAGACGCCTCTGCCACATGTCAATAGCTGAATCTTCCGCTGCGTTCAACCCACCATTGCACACACTGACACTTGCCTTGTAAAGGGTGCAACACTTCTTTCTTTTGACTGCGACCAACAAACCCTTAATGAGCTTCCAACGCCCACCAGCAAAACTACTTTCATAGCCATCATCATTTAGCCTTCCCATCGACATCAAGTTAAGGCGAAGGTCTGAGATATACCTCACGTTCCTAAGAACCAATGTGTAGCCCACATCGGTCTTTATACAAATATCACCGACCCCTACGATCTTCAATACGCCAGAATTTTCCATCTTCACGGTTCCATAGTCACTCGACTTGTAGCATGTGAAGAAGTGCCTGCGTAGAGTCGCATGAAACGAGACTCCTGAGTTTATCACCCAATCGGTGTCCTGACTCGTAGCCGTGAGACATACATCATGATTTGCTGAAAAAATAACTACAACATCGCCATCTGGAGTGACCGTAGTGGAATTTGATTAATTTTCCTTCTCCTTTCATTTTCCTTTCTTGTCGTTCTTCTTATTACAACATTCATGCTTGTAGTGACCTTTCTTGCCACAATTCCAGCATTCAACATCATTCTTGATACTCGACTTGTTTCTTGATTTATCTCGGGCTTTTTCGCCCTTTCTGTTCTTTCCTCTCCCTCGATCTTATATCACAAGGGTCTCTTGCTGAGTAGACTCTCGAGACTTCCTCTTTGTCTCCTCATTGAAGAGACAGCTAGTTACCTGTTTCATAAACACCTTTCTGTCTGACGCGGAGTTACTTAGAGACACCACTAATGTCTCCCAACTATCGAGCAATGAGCTAAGTAATAGTAAAGCTTGTAATTCATCATCCAGGACCATCTTTATATTAGAGAGCTGGTTCAATATATTGCTGACTTCATTCATGTGCTCAACCATAGAACCACCATATTTGAACCTGAGATTCACAAGTCGTCTTATAAGAACAATTTTATTGCCGACTGTCTTCCTCTCATACAGCCCTTGCAATTTCATCCATAGGCTAGCGGCTGAGGTCTCTATAGATACATGATGGAATACGGAATCGTCCAACCATTGTCTAATAAACCCCACCGCCTTCCGGTCCAAATTCTTCTAATCATCATCTGTCATATCCTTTGTCTTTGCTGATATGCCAAGGATTGGAGCTACAAGTCCTTGCAATAAAGTAAGTCCTTCATCTTAGCCTTATATATGGTCCAGTTAGAACCATTGAGACTGATCATCCTTGATGAGCCACCTTCCATAATTCAAACCGATCCCACTCTGTTCAATCAACCTGGCTTTGATACCACTTTGTTGGGGGCCGTTACACAAAACCTTAGGATCTAGCCTCCCAAATAACACCAGAATTATGAGATAATAAAGCAATGAAATAAATCAAAGCATAAACCACACGACACAAGAGATTTTTACGTGGAAAACCCTCAAAGGGGTAAAAATCACGAGACCTACTCCAGATCAACAATCCACTATGAAGTAGAACGTTACAACCGATCACAAGCACACACTGCTTGGATTGAACCTTCTTCACTCACGTAGGAGTGGATAAACAATAAGAGAATAAAGAAAACAGAAAGATCTCACCGATCACGAGGACGTAGAAGCGCTGAGATATCAAGTCCACAGTAGATCACCTCTATGAGCAGAACCTCCCTTTCACAAGCTTCCTCTCTCTCTCTCTCACTCCTTTGATAGCCCTAAACCCTTTAGCAAACCATTGTAAAACTTTAAGAAACTCTCTTGTATTACTCTTGCATACCCTAGAGAAGCCTTAGGGACTCTTATTTATAGTTTAGACAACTCTCTTTTGCACCTCTTGTGAAATCGCCTCAAATTTTCGCTGTCCGCACAAAATTTGGACTCAAATCTGCGTAACCTCTACTAGTCGAGCGGCCCACTCAACCGGTCGAGCACCTCCCTCAACTGGTCGAGCACCTCCGAGTCCCAAATCAATTTGCTCGCTGGACTTTGAGTCGAGCATCACTTGACTGCCACTCGACCGGTCTAGCAGTGCTCTCGACTGGTCGAGCAACGCGGTGATTCCACTGTTTGTGGCATCCGAACCGCACCACATCTCCTCTGACCTGAGGAGGAAACCCCATCAAAACATGGGATTGCTATATCTCGGGACAAGTTCACCGGGTCTGTTTGGCACGCCCGGTGTATCCCGGGATTTTACCTTCCAATCCCTTCCAATCCGTCCAACCAAACACGCCCCAAGTTTGGAGGGATGGGATCAATTTTAAGGTAATGATGGTGATGTCAGTGGATTGGTTTTAGATCCATGGGTTTGCTATATCCCGGGACAAGTTCATCGGGTCTGTTTGGCTCATTTCGCATATCCCAGGATTTTACCATACCATCTCTCATAATCCCATGGGATTCGTCCGGCCAAACAAGCCCTAAACGATAGGAGGGATTGGATTAATCTACTCACTAGATCATCCTATATTAATAATAGATACTGCTCAATTTATGGAGGATTTTGAAATCCAACTAATATATGGGCCCCACATCGATGCACATATTTTATCCACATTGTCCATCCATATGTGCTCTTTACACACGGCATCCAAACATGCAGTCATTGTACAAAAACGTAGACACCACGGTGGGTGACAGTGGTAGATAAAGTATATTTCAACCTTTGAATGGCTTGGATCTACTGTGTGATCCACCTGAGCGTTGGATCTACCTCATTTTTGGGCTTAAACCCTAGAATTACATGGCGGAAAAGATGGACGGTGTGGATAAAATAAATATATCACAGTAGCCCATCAGGGCCCTTGGTTGTGACGCAGGAGTAGTACTCAATCCGCATCCATCACAAATAACAGATTTGATGGAGATGCCCACCATTAAAAACCTTTGGATTGTGTACAGGGCGATCCATATTCTATATGCCATCCTACCCGTTCAGGATGAATAGAGATCCAAAAATCATGATTTCCAAAACTCAGGTGGGCCATGAAACATGGTTTTGAAGGTTTTATGTATGATTTTATATGGTGTGGCCCACCTAAGTTTTGGATCGACCTGATTTTCAGGATCCAAGGAGAATATGAGTGGTCTCACATGATGAAAAGATTCGATGTGGAATATCATGGTGGGCCCACACATAGATTTATACATTATTTGGACGGTCCTAACCCTTTGACTTGGTACGTTCACTGATTAAGTTCAGATGGTTAGATAGCCCGATCAATCGTCGCCGTTTACCGATCCAACATTCAACCAGATAGAAGGCTCACCTTATTCCACGTTGGCACGTGTGCCTGTGGATGACCAAGGCTCTACATGTGTGTGGAAGTAGCAAACCGCTACTACGAATAAGGTAAAAGTAACTCTCCTCAGAGGGACTCGTGTGAGTTCTACAAAGCCCAAACACACCTCCACACGTGCTAAATCATTGACACGTGGATCGTTCATCAGGTGGGCCCCACTATCTGAATGATGCATATCGATGGGACGTATACGTGCCTGAACGTGGACACCCGAGCGTCGTTGTAAACCATCCATTGTCTGTAAAAATAGTGGGGCCCACCCGTTGGGCCGTAAGCGGGACAGAATTAGGTGTGCCCAAGCCCGGCCCAGGCCCGTCATGGGCTGAAAATACCACTCTCAGACTATGATTGTTACACGTGGCCTGAGCCAGAGACTGGTCACCCACTTCCGTGCAAGATCTCAGCCGTTCATAAGTGTCCTCCATCATGCATGATATATGATAAAAATGCTTTTGAAATCCTAAATGGGCCGTGTTGGGTTGGGCTGATGGGCTCTTAAATGCCGCCCAACCCTTCCCGATTACCGAGCCGGCTTAAGTTTTAGGCCAGGCTCGACCCTTGGGTCTAATACTCCAGCCCAACCCCAGCCTTAGCTGAGCCAGGCCAGAAAGATCAATGGGCCAGCCCGATCTATTGATGCGAAAAAATGGGCCGGCCGACTCAAAGAAATATGGCCTGACCTCACTCAACTCAAACCGTCTGTTTAATGGGCCCCATTTGATATATCTAAATGGTTTAGGAATTAAAATTTTCTATTCTACGCGTGTTCGGTCGGGTTAGGCCTAGCCAGACCCATTTACGAAGTGGGTCTCATTTTCCACCCTTGACCCAACCCACGGTTTGCTTTGAGTGGCCCAAAGCCCATCTCAGAATTCAGGTGGGGCCGTCTCAACAAATCTAGTTTTAGCGTGCGTTTGGTAATATCATGATGTTTCATCACTAATTATCGCAATCGGGTGCAACCAAACGCACCCTTAAGTAATAAAAATACATTTATAAATTGTAATATATAATTTGCTAAAATGACACGTGCGACGATAAATAATTAATCACATGGGAACTCACGCACGTGCATTTTCGTTATATTCACACTCGAAAACTTGGGATTGGAGTCTCCGGATGCCAATTTTGAAAGCGTGACATTGCACCCATGAGATCAAAGATTTTCATCATGTGGGCCATGCTATTTGGATACTCTGACGGCCTGTTTGGCTGGGCGAATCCCATGGAATTAGGAGGGATGGGATGGATTTTAAGGTAATGATGGTGGTGTCAGTGGATTGGTTTAAGATCCATGAGATTGCTATATCCCGGGATAAGTTCACTGGGTTTGTTTGGCACGCCCGGCATATCCCAGGATTTTACCTTCCAATCCGTCCAACTAAGGGATGAGATCAATTTTAAGGTAATGATGGTGATGTCAGTGGGTTGTTTTAAGATCCATGGGATTGCTTATGTCCTGGGACAAGTTCACCGGGTCTGTTTGGCTCGTCATGCATATCCCGGGATATTGCGATCCCATCCCTCCTAATACCGTGGGATCGGTCCGGCCAAACAGGCCCTGATGTAGAAACCAGGTTGCTTGTGAGTTGTTATTCATAAGGTGGGCCACAACAAGTAGGGTTGTTAACGGGCCAAGCTTTGGGTAGGTCTCGTCCTGGATTTTGAATTGGTTCGAGTTGGCCTATTCAAAATTCTGCTTTTTTCGGCTCGAGCTCGGCCCATTAACACCCCTAAAATTAGGGGTGCACATTTAACCGATAGAACCGTGGAACCGAACCAGAACCATTGGATCGGTCCGGTTTGGTCCGGTTCTAGTATGCTAACGGTCCGGTTCCAAAAATCTCAGAACCGTTAGGAACGGTTCGGTTCTAGTTTAGGGGCATGTAAAACCGAACCGAACCGTGGACCCTAATCGTGGAACCGTGGATCTTGGATCCGAACCGTTGATCCAGAACCATTTAATGCTAACCGTCAAATGGGCAGTTAAAATGAAGATGGTTAAGAATTTTCAATCTCGTCCATTTATTAGCATGGGGACCTGTAACGCCCCGGAAAATCGGGGGTCATGCATAGACTCGACTCCCGAGTTCCCGAGTGTCACTTATCATGCATTTATGATTTTTATGATTAATCAAATTTAACTGCGCAATTTGGAATTACCTGAAGCATGAAGCACAATCGCACCAGTCTACTGAAATGAAGGAAATCTCACAAATATACAGGTCCAAAAATAATAAAGGGTCGCCCAAGGCGTTGCCCAACAGGATAATAAAAGAAGGCTATATCCAAAAGACTAAGCGGAGCCCGCGGCTCAGTAAATCCAAATTCAGCCTGATCAAGCCGATGGAGAGCCGCCCATCAGCTGCAAGTAGGAGAGCTCGTCCTCCTCGTCAAAGCTCACCTCGCCAGGTTCCTCATGCCTTGAGTCACCTGCATCTATGAATGGGCCTGGTTGGTGTTTTAAAACACCGTCCCAGAGTGGGAGTGAGTGATCAACTCAGTGTGAACTATTAGTCTCAAGTTACAACAGGCATCAATTAAATTATGAATTTAATGAAAAGCAAACATTCATAAATACCTAACTAATCTTGTTAATGTATATGCATGATAGATGATATGATGTATGCCCTCGCCACAACACTCCCTCGAGCGACTCCGTCTAACGATCGCGTATGTCAACACTCCCTCAAAGCGACCTCGACTTCCGAGTCGCCACCCTAACTAATGTATGCAGTGATAATGTTAACCAAGTTCTTAGTTAAGTCCATTCATCCAGCAGGTTTGGGAATCTGGTACACCCCACGTATCAATGCCCTAAACGGGTTGCGAGGCCAAGACCCCCCAATGCGTGAGGCCGAGACCTCGCGGTCCGTGATCCCGTCGGGTTCCTCATCCCCGACTTCAAGCACATGAGGAGTGCCGAGAGAAAGGGATCGCTCGCGGTCACTACGGGGAGGCGCGGCACCCCAGCGTAGGCCGACAGCTCGGACACGGTGTCCCATTCCACCATGCTCGGCTCACGAGGCAGTGGACCAGAAATCAAATGGTTATCGAGGGGCTACAACGGTTGTAGGGTGTTCCAGGTTCTATTACATGTGTGAGCAAACATAGTTAACAATCAGAATTTGTCAGTAAGTAGACTAAACCGCACGAGTCCGGCGAGCACGAGATGAACGACATCGGGTACTAGACCCATGCAGTCGAACTGTTGCCGCCCATACGCACTCGTCCGACTTGTGTGTTTAGTCTTAGGGTAGTCCAACCAGAGGGACTACCGCCTAACCTCGTGTTCCTGACCAATACAAGGGTTCGACGATAATTCATAGCATGCCATCATCAAGGTTATCAACCAACATACAGCATCATGTTGCATAAATCCTACCATGCAATTCAATGTCCCTAACAAGCATAATACATTAATACAAACAAAGTGCATGTGAGAAGTGTGGGTTGGCGAGGAAACGAACCGATTCCTACGCCTCTTAGACTTAAAATGTGTCAAGGCAAGCATCATACAAGACATGAGCAACAACATATGAGGCAAATTAAGCAACACATAGGCATATGATCATCTACTATATCACCAAGCATGTGAGGGGCACAAATGCGAACATAAGAAAGAAACAACAAACATGCGATTCCACACATCACCAAATGATACCCAAATCCTAGGGTCTCTCTAGATTTCACAAACACTTCACTCAAGCAAGCAAAATCATTAAACACATGATATAATCGGTGCTAAGCCACCTAAGATTAATAGTCCGCACCTAGGATCGTTGGAGGTTTGGGAAAAACGTCCTAGGAAAGAGGGCTTTGCGGTAGATCGGCCGAAATCCCTAAAACAACTTCACATGTTAGATTTACAAGCAAAACCCCTCTCCTTACAAGGGTTTTAAAGAAAAAGAGGGTTGGATCTTACCTAAACGATCCACGAGATGAAGAGGGCGATTTTCGGATGGGTTTCCCCTTGGAGAAGGTGTAGGGAGAGGAGAGATTAATTCCCTTGGGCCCCACCTTGATTGAGAGTCCACCTTGCTCTTCTTCCCTCACTCTTTCTTCTCATTTCTCCTCTTTCTCTTCTCCCTTTTCTCTCTTTTCTCTCCTAGGGCAAATTCGTATGGGAGAGGGGTGCCCAAAAGAAACCCCCTTTTATAATTCCAGATTTGGTGCAAATGGCCCCAAGCTTCCACAATTTCCTAAAATAGACCACTAGGACTCCCTATTGGTGTTGGGGCGGCCCTAACACCCCTCTAACCACCAAATTTGGTGTGTAGGTGCCCTATGGCTTGACTAGGGTCCATGCAAAAATTTAGGGCGAACGGATGAACGGATATATGATCTGAGCAAGCGTTTCCGACCTTTAAGTGGCCCTATGGAGGCCATTCAGATTGATGGGGCATTTCTGGTGGTCCTCTGGCCATGAAATTTATAGGGTAGGTGATCCATGGCCCGATGAAGGGCCATGCAAAATTTGGGAGCGATCGGATATGGGGTTTGATCGCACGGGTCCGATTTACGATCAACGGTCATCGTGCCACGATCGGGACCCAGATTTGGTGGGCAGGCGTTGAAAAATATATTAAACCTTCACCGTAAATTTAGAAGAAATCCGATGGCTGGAAGGCCCGGAGTCTCAGTTTCTTTTGTCAGTGCCAGATTTTAATCTGGCATTGGTGGGGCGCATTGGGCAAGCGCCAGATGGTACTTCTGGGTGTCCACTGGGTCCGCAGTCCGCGATGGACTACAAGCCCAGTGAGATCTATGATTTTCTAAAGTTTTAGATTTTTCTGACCCTCCTCGGTTGCTGGGTGGCCCACACGGGCCATCTTTAAGTGTAAACAGTCATCTGGCTTAACGGCCCGTACTTGTACCATCATAACTAGACTGGTCCACCCCAGTATGAACTAACATTGAGTGCTAATGGTCATTAAGTGATATTATAAGTTAACAAAAAAATAAATAAATTTCAAGAATTTTTGGAAATCCAAAACAGTGAAAATCCGGGATGTTACAATCTACCCCCCTTAAAAACAATTTCGTCCCCGAAATTGCCTAAGGGTAGTAAGTAAAGGTTTCATTATTTCATTTGCCTAGGTTTTGTTGATTTTAAGTTCATATGCATGGTAAGGTGTGTACTATCTATACTAGTTTGGCTCATTTTAGTTTACCTCCCTTAAAACTTTTTTTTTTCACCCTAGTGGTTTACTACAATTTATTTAATTATCTATATATATATTTTAAGAATTGGATTCATGAAGTCGATTTCCCTCCATCTAGAGTAAAAATGTTTGTGTTCAATGTCAGGCCAATACAGAGAGACGGTTGTAGTGGGCTTAAACCCGATACGTCGATTGTCCGCCTGACCAGGGCAGACAACACGTAGTATCCCTTCTTAATCCTGATGGATCCTGGTCTTCTGCTCGGTCAAAGCAGTGAGTCCGTTGGTAGTCGCTCAGGATTGAGAATTGGGTGAAGCCGCGAATGCTTCGCAAGTGTTTACTTCCGTAATTCCGTAGTCTGATCAATCTAAATGTTTAGGGAACAATCATCATTGGGGTTTAAATCTCCTATTTATAAGGTTGTCCTTTGGGTCTTGGTCTACGAGAGTCTTCGTATTAATTTATATCTAATTTGGGGTTTAATAATTCTCTTAACATGCCTATGGGCAAAGATCATCCTAAAACATTTTTAAAGACACAATTTTTTTATTTATATGAATTACCATTTCAATCCTATGGCTAGTGGGTTAATCGCAGACTATACTTTAGTTTCATAAATTTCAAGAATGAATGAATAGTTGAAAGTTCTAGGGTATTCTGGAGGTTTGGAGTGCTAATAATGCTAATAAGGACGCAGGAAGGCAAAGATGAAGGATATCATCTCGCCGATGTTGTTTGAACCTTGAGTTCATAAGAGGATAGGAAAACTCAATACATTTTACTGTAGTCCGCATCGAGTCATGAGCTTAAAGAGTATTAAACTATGAAACTCAACCCTACTTAAGGGTCCTAACTTAATTACCCAAACAATTAAATAATTATATATATGTAATCAAATTTAATTACAGAATGATTCCTAGCACGATTATAAATAATTCCTAAATAGACACCCAATGTTAAACTTTAATAGGAAAAGACATGACTAGTCTATTGGCAACAATACATGCAAGCATTCACAAGCAAGAAGAAAACTTCAAGTCAATCCATACGTTCACATAAATTCCAAAATGCCATAAGTATGGCCAAATACATGTTACAGCATGGGTTTCAAGCATTACTGGATAGGCTAAACGTAAAAGAGAAACAAGCTAATTAAGTAAAGGTCCTAGCTATCCTACTTTATATGTAGATAGTCCTAACTAACAAAAAGCAACTACTAGCTATTCGTAGAGTTAAACTGCTATTCTTCCGAGCTAGACGAGAATGGGGGTGCTTCCGGGCCCGGCTTCTCCATTGAATCAGCCTTCTTCTTACTGCGCCTTTCTTGGCTCGGTCCCGGCTCGGCGGGAGACGGTCTCTTCTTCCCCATGAGGGAGAGAATCGGCATAATGGAGAAGAGAGAGATGACAGTTATTAGGGAGGCCATTTCCATTGGCTAGGATGGATTTGGGGGTGAGAAGTGTATTTGGGAATGGGATTTGGTAAAGTGGAAGGAGGTGAGCTTGTGAGTGGGCCTTGAGAGATTGAGAAATGTTGAAGGAATGATGATGAGAGATGGGTTTAAGGTGAGGTTGTGTGAGAAAAACTTGAAGTGGGTTGGTGTTATGGGATTTTAGATGTGACTCAGCTGAGTTAATGTGAAATGGGGTTGGGGGATAGGTGTGAGGATGAATGAGAATAGAATGGGTTTAATGAGTGGTGGAATATGAGGTGGGTTTTGGAAAAATGGGTTTGAGGTCGGTTTTCATGAATGGGATTAGGAAAGAAAGTTGAGAATGGGATGAAAATAGATGTTGGGAGTGGGTTTCTTTAGAGGTTTTGGGAGCGTTAGTAGTGAAACGAGAAAGAATAAATAACTGAAAGTTTTAGGATGTTTCATAGGTTTGAAGGGATGGTGACCCTAGAAAGGCTATGGGAATGGAAAGAGGAAGAATGTCATCTCCTCAATGTGGTATGAATCTTGATTACATAGGAAAATAAGAAAAATTACAATATTTTAGTGAAGTCTGCATCGAATATGAACTTAGAAAGTATTAAACAATCAAACTCATCTGATTTAAGAGTCGTAGTTCAATCGTACTAGAAACTATTTGAAGTAGAAAAATATACTAAAAATAATCTGATTTAATCATACAAGACGATTTCTATCATGGTTAGAAGTAATTTCTAAAAAAGAAACAAAATACTAAAACTCCAATATGAAAAAAATACACTTGGTTCATTGGCAACCCACTGGCATCAATCTTCATCTGTAACTGATGTTATGGATATACCAGAAATTTCAAGGAGGCTATTCCATGAAACTGAGCATTTTGGCACATTTTGTAGGTTAAGAGGCTCCTACATGTATAGAAAATTCTGGACTGGTAGAAGAATGTATTGTAGAGACTACGTAGGATTATCTAGATGGTTTCCAAAGTTTTCTTAGCTGCAGGATGACATCGTAAGCCTCATCTTAGCTATCCATGTAAGATAACTAAAAGGATCTTAGGTCTACATAAGGAAGACGGGTCCTCATTTGTAACTAACCACATAAACCTCATTCTTGAGTTCTAGTGTATAACAAATTCGCTTACCTTGAAGGCTCTCTTATGTTACTCTCCTCTCCAAAATAGCATGACTACACTATGATGGTAGGCTGACTCATTCGCAATGAGGGTGTGTGCGAGTGCTTCATAGTCTGCACTTAGAAAAGTACTCCAGATATGACACTAGGATCCATGAACCGGCCATGGCGGAACCTCACATTGACTACACTCGCATCTTGACATGGTCCCATCTAGTACTAAACCCAACACAACTATTACATGCACACCTCAAATGGTGAAGCCGAGCAAGCAAACTAGGCGATAGAGTCAAACAAGCTATATCATGTATATACATATATATTTTAAATCTCACTTTCTTTACAGTAGGCTTTAATCAACGAAGTATAATTAACCCTATTCGACAAAATACCCTTCTCACCTATTGACAGCAAAATATCTGATGCAACTTCTGTCTTACCCAACTCACACCATCCATCAATCAATGAATTACAAGTCACCACATTTAGTTCTATCTTATCAAATATTATAATGAACTCAACCCAGACAGGACCCAAATTAGACCTAAGAAAACTATTTATTAGTTAATATAGGAAGGTCTACAGGGTCTTTTAAAACAAGCATGCATGTATGATAAGTACCAGCCCTTTTGAAACCTTCGTGTGGCCCACCATGACATGTAAGTACCATCCAACTCGTCTATTAGATGCACCCGGTTGTTAGTCCTAGATCCCAATATCTAGCCTAATCCATCACATGTTTTAGAAATAAATAAATAAATGAAAACTCGACTCAATGTCTAATTGGGTTGGGTTGACTCGAGGCCTATGACTAGTCTTACTTAACTCTATTCAAATATAGTTGAAGTAATACTATTTATAATTTTCTTAAAAAAATATATATATACGTATATATCAGTAAAATATAAAAATAATGCAAGGACACGCAAGTGCATGTGCATGTTAATTGGCCTGTTGGTGGTGTTTTTACCTCTGTTAGAAGTCATGGATTCAAAACCCAAGCCAACATGACCACATAAGTAGTTGATTGGATGTGTCATGCCAAGTCAGGGCTGAGTTGGGCTAACAGACGAGTTTGATGGTGACTCGGCTCCAAAAGTATGTGTTGGGATTTTAGGAAAGTCATAAACCCAAAAACTAATAATGATAATAATAAAAGACTGAAGGAAAAGGAGAAAAGAAAAAATCATAAATTTTGACGACATTTCTGGTGAAACTCTCAATTAAGCTACTGCGTAAACTCATTTCTAAAACCTTTGAATTTACCTAATATGGCTCAATTAACTCTTGAAATATAGTAATTTATATAACTAATATGATGAAGATTTAGAAATGGAAGGGGGCTTTGATGTAGAAATGGAAGAAGGCTTTGGAAATGAGGTTTGAGAAGAAGAAGAGGGCTTTGATGAAGATTTGAGAGGAATTGAAGGACTTGAGTAAGGGTTGTTGGGATGGGTTTCATGGATGAGGAGAGGGATTTGAAAGAAATGGGTTGTGGTTTTTGGAATGAGGAAGAGAAGGGCTGGGAGAGGGGTCTTCAAGTGACCCCACACATGTTTAATCTACAAAAAGGGCCACCCATTGGCCGCCTGGGCGGGGGCCATTGTAACGTTTCTTATATATTTAGTAATAAAATTAAATTTATTATTTTTTTTTGTTGTAAGATTGCACGATGTCTCTATTTCTTGTAAATTTTCTTGTACTTTCGGTAACTAATTTTTTTTAAAAAATTATTATAATATTTTATCATTGAGTTTAAAGACATCTCACAAAATTTCATCTCATTTGGAGTTGTGAATAAATTATTAAAATTCTAGGAGCAACAACTGTCTGAAATCAAAAAAAAATTGGACAGTTGACAGAACAGCTTAATTTTAGATATATTTTAATTTTTATTTTATTTTTTTCTTATTTTTATATAAAACTAGACTCATCAAGGTTCAATCTGGCTTTTGAATCACCTAAATCGGAGTTATAACGAAGGAGATATGATTTTTTGAATTTGACCCAAAATTGCAGAAATTTCCGGCGGGGTCACGCCGGTCGGGCGGGGTCCCGCCGACCCTCTGGATGTCCGGGCGGGGGCCCCGCCGGCTGGGCGGGGTCCCGCCGAGTCGCTGGAACCCGGGCGGGGTCCACGGGCGGGGTCGGGCAGTCGTGCGGGCGGGGTCCCGCCGGCCCTCTGTTTTCTGGGCGGGGTCGCCTTGCGACGGGCATATCTCACAAACCGGAATGAGATATTTGACGTACCATATATGAATTTGGGGTAGGAGAAGCTGATCTACGTCATGGGCATAGTTATTTTGTGAGATTCCTCACGGTTAGTGGTCAAAAATCTATTTTATCTACATTTTCACTATTTCCAGTGAATTTTCATTCATTCTTAAGTATTTATCCCGGAATGGGTCAGAACTAACAAATTTCACCCCGAACTAACAAATTTGACCCAGAACTAGCTCATTCGGACTTGAACGTTGGCTTCAACCACTAAATCTTTCGATTTCAGGCTCGATCCTAATAATGTATTGGGGAAGCTTAAGAATAGAGTGATGACAGGTGGATACCATAAGGAGCTATATTGAAAGGCAGAATTTCGAATCTAGGCCTGCTTGGCTAGCGGCACTAAGCTGTACTAAATGGGGTTGTAATGCTAACCCCACCCCGAGATTTGGGAATGACATGACTGGAGGGAGTGGGGAAGGGGATTCCATGAATCGGAAGGAAAGCCCACGATTTACCTTTGATAGCATGCATTCCAAACCTGGTATTAGAAACATGGGATGGAGGCAACCTAGGGACAATATCCTATACATGCATTCATTGCCACTCTTGCAATTTCATTCTCTAAAAGCCCACCTGACGCGGTTGGCCAAACGGGCCCTTAGGGATTGGATGGACTGGGCCAGCTAAATCTCCTAGTTAGTCCAATCAAATTTTGTCGCCATGCTCCCCAAACTCCTTGTTTGGAAATGGGCCGAGGCACCATAGGACCCTCAGATTTCCTTCTCTCACTACCCATTCCTAATCCCTTGCAAGTCCTTTCTTTCGTCTAAAGTCGTTGGTTCGGGATCTAAGATGGTTCCTAGCGTTCTAAGTCCATATTGTGTCGTTTAATCCGTATCTTCTCAAGTCAGCGGACGCGTTAGCGAGCTCATGACCCATGGCCCAAGGAATTCCAAACTATTGCTCTGATACCATCTGTAACGCCCCGGAAAATCGGGGGTCATGCATAGACTCGACTCCCGAGTTCCCGAGTGTCACTTATCATGCATTTATGATTTTTATGATTAATCAAATTTAACTGCGCAATTTGGAATTACCTGAAGCATGAAGCACAATCGCACCAGTCTACTGAAATGAAGGAAATCTCACAAATATACAGGTCCAAAAATAATAAAGGGTCGCCCAAGGCGTTGCCCAACAGGATAATAAAAGAAGGCTATATCCAAAAGACTAAGCGGAGCCCGCGGCTCAGTAAATCCAAATTCAGCCTGATCAAGCCGATGGAGAGCCGCCCATCAGCTGCAAGTAGGAGAGCTCGTCCTCCTCGTCAAAGCTCACCTCGCCAGGTTCCTCATGCCTTGAGTCACCTGCATCTATGAATGGGCCTGGTTGGTGTTTTAAAACACCGTCCCAGAGTGGGAGTGAGTGATCAACTCAGTGTGAACTATTAGTCTCAAGTTACAACAGGCATCAATTAAATTATGAATTTAATGAAAAGCAAACATTCATAAATACCTAACTAATCTTGTTAATGTATATGCATGATAGATGATATGATGTATGCCCTCGCCACAACACTCCCTCGAGCGACTCCGTCTAACGATCGCGTATGTCAACACTCCCTCAAAGCGACCTCGACTTCCGAGTCGCCACCCTAACTAATGTATGCAGTGATAATGTTAACCAAGTTCTTAGTTAAGTCCATTCATCCAGCAGGTTTGGGAATCTGGTACACCCCACGTATCAATGCCCTAAACGGGTTGCGAGGCCAAGACCCCCAATGCGTGAGGCCGAGACCTCGCGGTCCGTGATCCCGTCGGGTTCCTCATCCCCGACTTCAAGCACATGAGGAGTGCCGAGAGAAAGGGATCGCTCGCGGTCACTACGGGGAGGCGCGGCACCCCAGCGTAGGCCGACAGCTCGGACACGGTGTCCCATTCCACCATGCTCGGCTCACGAGGCAGTGGACCAGAAATCAAATGGTTATCGAGGGGCTACAACGGTTGTAGGGTGTTCCAGGTTCTATTACATGTGTGAGCAAACATAGTTAACAATCAGAATTTGTCAGTAAGTAGACTAAACCGCACGAGTCCGGCGAGCACGAGATGAACGACATCGGGTACTAGACCCATGCAGTCGAACTGTTGCCGCCCATACGCACTCGTCCGACTTGTGTGTTTAGTCTTAGGGTAGTCCAACCAGAGGGACTACCGCCTAACCTCGTGTTCCTGACCAATACAAGGGTTCGACGATAATTCATAGCATGCCATCATCAAGGTTATCAACCAACATACAGCATCATGTTGCATAAATCCTACCATGCAATTCAATGTCCCTAACAAGCATAATACATTAATACAAACAAAGTGCATGTGAGAAGTGTGGGTTGGCGAGGAAACGAACCGATTCCTACGCCTCTTAGACTTAAAATGTGTCAAGGCAAGCATCATACAAGACATGAGCAACAACATATGAGGCAAATTAAGCAACACATAGGCATATGATCATCTACTATATCACCAAGCATGTGAGGGGCACAAATGCGAACAAAGAAAGAAACCAACAAACATGCGATTCCACACATCACCAAATGATACCCAAATCCTAGGGTCTCTCTAGATTTCACAAACACTTCACTCAAGCAAGCAAAATCATTAAACACATGATATAATCGGTGCTAAGCCACCTAAGATTAATAGTCCGCACCTAGGATCGTTGGAGGTTTGGGAAAAACGTCCTAGGAAAGAGGGCTTTGCGGTAGATCGGCCGAAATCCCTAAAACAACTTCACATGTTAGATTTACAAGCAAAACCCCTCTCCTTACAAGGGTTTTTAAAGAAAAAAGGGTTGGATCTTACCTAAACGATCCACGAGATGAAGAGGGCGATTTTCGGATGGGTTTCCCCTTGGAGAAGGTGTAGGGAGAGGAGAGATTAATTCCCTTGGGCCCCACCTTGATTGAGAGTCCACCTTGCTCTTCTTCCCTCACTCTTTCTTCTCATTTCTCCTCTTTCTCTTCTCCCTTTTCTCTCTTTTCTCTCCTAGGGCAAATTCGTATGGGAGAGGGGTGCCCAAAAGAAACCCCTTTTATAATTCCAGATTTGGTGCAAATGGCCCCAGGCTTCCACAATTTCCTAAAATAGACCACTAGGACTCCCTATTGGTGTTGGGACGGCCCTAACACCCCTCTAACCACCAAATTTGGTGTGTAGGTGCCCTATGACTTAACTAGGGTCCATGCAAAAATTTAGGGCAAACGGATGAACGGATATATGATCTGAGCAAGAGTTTCCGACCTTTAAGTGGCCCTATGGAGGCCATTCAGATTGATGGGGCATTTCTGGTGGTCCTCTGGCCATGAAATTTATAGGGTAGGTGATCCATGGCCCGATGAAGGGCCATGCAAAATTTGGGAGCGATCGGATATGGGGTTTGATCGCACGGGTCCGATTTACGATCAACGGTCATCGTGCCACGATCGGGACCCAGATTTGGTGGGCAGGCGTTGAAAAATATATTAAACCTTCACCGTAAATTTAGAAGAAATCCGATGGCTGGAAGGCCCGGAGTCTCAGTTTCTTTTGTCAGTGCCAGATTTTAATCTGGCATTGGTGGGGCGCATTGGGCAAGCGCCAGATGGTACTTCTGGGTGTCCACTGGGTCCGCAGTCCGCGATGGACTACAAGCCCAGTGAGATCTATGATTTTCTAAAGTTTTAGATTTTTCTGACCCTCCTCGGTTGCTGGGTGGCCCACACGGGCCATCTTTAAGTGTAAACAGTCATCTGGCTTAACGGCCCGTACTTGTACCATCATAACTAGACTGGTCCACCCCAGTATGAACTAACATTGAGTGCTAATGGTCATTAAGTGATATTATAAGTTAACAAAAAAATAAATAAATTGCAAGAATTTTTGGAAATCCAAAACAGTGAAAATCCGGGATGTTACAGGACCATGTTTTGGACCATTGATTACGCATACACATGTACCATGCCTGAGATGACATTTTTCATTCATGCATGAAGAGTTTTGCTAACCACACTCGTGTGGGTAAAAAGCTTATGTACGCGCCACACGTGTCATCATGGCATGATAGATTAGATCCAATCCATCCATCAGAAAGGACAAAATACACTAATGACTAACCAACCATCAGGGTTGATCCATTGCTCAGGCAAACCACCCTTTGTAAAACAAATGTCCAGCTCCAACTCATCCTTCTGTTTGCAATATTGGGGCCCACGTGCTAAGAGAACCAGATTATTTTTACTTAGGGAAACACATAGAAGGTCTGACCAACCTGATGGATGGATTGGATCTCGCACTTATGTGCATGATGGCACATATGTGGTGAGCAGATGAGCTCTACTGCACACGTCTGTACACTTAGCAAAGCTACGCCCGATGATTTTTTTTTCCACCTTTTTTTCTTTTGTCTAAAAACCCAGAACCGTGGAACCGATCCGGAACCGAACCGGTTTTCACGGTCCGGGTTCTGGTTCGGTTCTAGTATGTTAATGGTCCGGTTCCAGTTCCGAAAATCCTAGAACCGTTAGTAACGATTCGGTTCCGGTTTTACCCCAAAACCGGACCGAACCGAACCGTGTGCACCCCTACCTAAAATCACGAGAATCGATTATATGTTACTCGGGTAACACTTTAATGGATGTTACTCTTATTGTGTGGGGCCCACTTTGATTAATTTATTATATATCCACGCCGTCCATACGTTTATAAAGATCATTTTGGGGCGTGATCCAAAAATTTAAGCAGATCCAAATCTTAAGTGGACCACACCACTGGAAAAAGTGGTGAATGATCATTAACAGACTTTCTGTCGGCCAAAGCTTTTTCGGACCACACCAAGTTTTTTAGACCTTATCAACGGGTTGGATGGAAAACAAACATTAAATCAGGCCATAGGAAGTTTTGAATGGCGGGCGTCCAATCACCACTGTTTCCTGTGGTGTAGTCCACCAGAAATTTGGATCTGCTTGATTTTCGAAAACCGCATAAAATGGGCTGGAAAAACGGATCGACGGCTTGGATATACGACACATCATCATCAAGGTATGCCCCACAGTAGTAATGCCTGATCTACTCCCACAAAACAAACGGTGGCTAGGAAGAAATGATCTGGACCGTCAGATTCTTTTGTACATTGTGGCCCCACCAGCCCCAGTCTATGAAAAGATCTGAAATCACACGTGTGACATACTGATACGTGCGCTTGTTTGTGGTCGTCGCTTTTTTGCCCCCAGCAAATTCATGCATCCATCATCGCTCCACTGTAACCTTTTTCAGCGAATGCCAAGTGCATTCGAGCGAGTGAATTTTTAGGTTCACTTCTCCCACACGTGTCTTGGAACACGTGTGAGAGATCCTAGCCGTTTAAGAGATGAGCCCCATTACGTAGATTTTATCTGCTCAATATTGATGCCGTTCATGAAATCAGGTCGACATATTTATACAAATAAATGGGCAGTTCTAGTAACACATGAACGGTCCATTTCAAAGCCGAAGTACGGCTCATCTGATGATGAGACCAATATGATTTCTCTTATAAAACATCTAATCCGTAGGATCCACCTGCGAGCGGTTTGGATCGTTAACACGTATACTACATTGCCACGTGTAATGGTGGAGCACCGAAAAAGCGTACTCGCTCGATGCACTTGTCATTCCAACGAGAGATCCTTTGGAGATAAGGTGAGATAAAACCCCCACCACACAATGCTCGGGCCCAGAGATTATACACTGGCTTTCATTTTGTACAAGTGGCTTTCATTCTCATCGATATGATATCCGTCCCATCAGCCATGTCTTTGATGACCACCTATTTAAGGGTTTATGAAATTCTCATCAGGGATGTTTTTGGTAGATGGACCATGCACAGTGGGGCCCACAACATTGAACGGTTTGGATGAATGAGAAGTGGGGCCCACAACATTGAACGGTTTGGATGAATGAGAAGTGGGGCCCTTTTTTCATACTATAGAGGTGATGTGTATGGTTCTAATTATGATTATTTAATTACTAAGTGTGTTATGTCGGAGAAGAAGATATCTTTGTTTGATGTTTTGTATTCATATTTCAGAGCTTTGATGGGCCCACAGGTTTGTATATGGCAGCCCATCCAGTGGCTAACACACGTGCCAACATTGCACACGTATATGAAATCTAAGCGGTCTGTAGGCAAGACCCACTTTGTAGGTGCCCCAGACCAGAAACGGGACCCAGCACATCAACGGGTAGATTATGGTTTACAAAAACAAATGGACGGCTGTAATAGGCTTGGCCATGTTTTGCTAAGTTTCAAGGTGCGTGGAGGTCCACTGTGTTCATTCCAGATCAAGTAAACATTGAGATCCATCTGATGGACGGCTTAGATCTTTCGCCTACATCTGATGGGTGTAGATAGACTGCCTTGTACACGTGTGCGGATCCACCGACCTGCGTATAGCCCAAACACATCTACACGCTCTCGCACGTGTCAATATGACACGTATTACGAACATCCAAACCGTCCACGAGGTGTTCATCACCATGTAGATTGCCCATACATAAATGGGCTCCACCCAATGGACGGCTTGGATGCGATGGTGTGCCACTTGGCTTGTGTACAGATGGACCATTAACGAAAAAAATTTCTGGGCCGTCCATTTGTTTTGAAGACAAGATTTAACGGCGTTGCCCACCCAATGGAAACACGGAATTCCACACGTGGTTGATGTTGGCACGTGTGAATACGCGTGGATTGGCAAGACTCCATACACGTGTGGTGTGGGCTTGTCAAACCTCAAAAGTGAAAACTGAAAAGTGATCACTCATGCGGACGGTACATGCACCAGATGATCGGTGTCCTGATCATATCGACAGATATGATGGTGGGCCCCACCGTGGAATCCCGAGAAGATGGTGGTCTTGACCGTCCAATCTCTATCAAATCATTACTCAACGATGACATTTGCGCAATACATAGTTGACCTATACACAATGCATTGTATCATTTCTCATCGCACAGTCCAGCATGGGATCCTAGCCGTCCATCTTGCTCCTCTGTCCAGCATGTAATGCTCCATTGGGACGCAGATTGCGTCCTACCTAGGGCTGTACATGAACCGGGCTAGCCCGATTAAATCGCTCGACTCAGCCTGAAAAAGTTCAACTCGGTCATTTTCAAAGGCCGAAAGCTCCAAACTAAGTTCGAGCCAAGTTCGAATAGGTTCCGATTCAGCCCGAAATCTAACTTGGTATATATATATATATATATATATTATATATATATATATATATATATATATATATATATATATATATAGGAAAAGGTACTATGCGCTTGAGCTGATGGAAACGTCCCATGAGATTGAGCCGTGTGGGCCCCACCGTGATGCGTTTCAAACATCTACACCATTAGTCAGATGCACCATTCCATTGTGGGTGTAGGTCTCAAAAATCAAGTCAATACATTACACCATATACAGAAGTTGAGAGGGGCCGTGCACCATTAAAACATTTATAATCATTTTTTGGGTCCACCGAGATGTGGTTTGCAAATCCAGCCCATCCATTATGTGTGTACCACTTGGATGAGGGTTCAGACCAAGTTTTGGACGCATATAAATTTCAGGTGGGCCCCACCAAGTGCTTTTATATGTTTTTGGCATGTCTTCACATTATTTTAGATGGTATGGCCCACCTGAGTTCCGTATACGATGTTGATGGTCGACACGCATCAAATGTATGGTGTTGATGGTCGACACGCATCACGGTGGGGCCCACACAGCTCGACCTCACGGGAGCTTATCGTGAGCTCGAGCGCATAGTACCTAAACCCTATATATATAGAGAGATTTGCAAACCACGTCTCGTTGGGCCCAAAAACGTCACATGAATGTTTTAATGGTGCACGGCTCCTTTCCACTTCTGTATGTAGTGTGGCCCACACAAGTCACGGATTGTCTTGATTTTTGAGACCTAGGCCCACGATGGAATAGTGCATCTGACTGATAGGGTAGATGTTCGAAACGCATCACGGTGGGGCCCACACAGCTCGACCTCATGGGACATTCCCATCAGCTCAAGCACATAGTACCTTTTTCCATATATATCATAAATTCTCACCCTAATAATTTACAGCAATCTAGGCCGTCCAAATCGTGGGTCCCTTTGTAGATGGAGCAAAGTCCGAAAAACCTATGACAAAAGCTTTCCCAAAAATTAAGGCCGTTCAAGCTACCTGCCAAAGCCCTTCCCATGGAGTAGATGAAGCAAAGTAAAAAAATCAAGGCCGTCCAAATTGTATGCCCGAAAATGGTCCGAACTCGCCCGATTGCTAACTGGGCCGGGTTCAGGCTAGTTTAGCTGGTGACCGGGCCGGGCCGAGTTGAGCCCAGTTTGACTCGGTTCGGCCATATGTACACCCTCAGTCCTACCCTCTCGCCCAGACGTTAATCCGTCCAGGCAGAGCTCTGTGGGGCCCACATGATGTAAGTGTTTTATCCAAAGCCGTTAATCGCTTTTCTCGTATCATTTTAAGGTATGATCTTAAAAATGAAGCAGGTCCAAAGCTCCAGTGGACCACAAAGTTAGGATTGAACTTCCACCATTAAGTTCTCATATCCAAGCCCGTTAATCGCTTTTCTCATATCCAAAGCCGTTAATCGCTTCCTATAGTGTGGTCTTCTGGAGCTGTGGATCTGCTTCATTTTTAAGAACATACCTTAAAATGATACGAGAAAAGCCATAAACGGCTTGGATAAAACACTTACATCTCGAATCCAAACCGATCAAACAGTGGGCGGACAGTAGATTGGTCGGGTAGTCACAGCGTGAACGGTTCAGATGAGTGCGGGCCATAATAGATTGCATGGACACTCTATATGCAGCGGGCCCACTATTTGGTCGGTACCGATTTGAGGTACGTGTGCCACGTGTGTGGAAACCTCCCCATGCACGGACGTGGATGACCTGCCACTCCCAACCACGGGAAGTTCCTGCCTTCCGAAGCTAGGTGGAACCCACAGTGTTTTTTGGTGAGAAATCCACCCCATCCCTCCGTTTTGTTAGATCATGTTTGGACACGATCACAAAAATGAGGCAGTTGCAAAACTCCCGTAGGCCACATCGACAGGAATAGAAAAGGTGGGTAGGGAAATGTCTACCGTTGAACCATGCGGGGTCCACTGTGATGTTTATATTCCATCCAAACCGTTCACAAGGTCATTCCTACTGGGATGAATAGAAAACACCAGATCATTAGCCTGGTCCAAAACTTCTGCTGCCCACGAACGTTTCAAAGGTGGTCCTTCGATCCCCACAGTTTCTTGTGGTGTGGCCCACTTGCGTTTTGAGTCTGCCTCATTTTTGGTTTTTGTCCTGACATGAGTTGGAAAAACAGATGGACCAGATAGATTTCTCACAAACATTTACGGGTGCACATCCAGTCAACCGAGTTGAGTTGGACCACTAGCTGACCCGGCTCAAACTCGGCTAGGCTCGATCCTTGAGCCTGATCAGCCGGCTCGGCTCGGTTCAGTCAGCAGGTCCGGCAGTTCGAGCTAAATTTGCTTGTGCAACATTTTTACAAACACATGAATTGCAACATTTTCACCAACTCGCACTTTCAAAATCTCACTGTATATAAAACAATAGCACTAATTTTACAAATATTTCAAATACCTTAAGAGCAACATAGAAATCAAGAAAAAATTTAGTATTTGTTTCATATACATGCCTTCTTTGCCACCTGTCACACTTCATTGAGTCATTTCATCAAACACTCATGAGCAACATCAATATCGATCAAAGTACCGAGTCACTAAACTGGTTCGATCCAAGTTGAGTTCGGTCTAAGTAGAGTAGGGGTGCACACGGTTCGGTTTGGTCCGGTTCTGGGGTGAAACCGGAACCGAACTATTCCTAACGGTTCTAGGAAATTCGGAACTGGAACCGGACCGTTGGCACC
Organism: Magnolia officinalis; assembly: GCA_021015155.1. Classification (NCBI taxonomy): domain Eukaryota; kingdom Viridiplantae; phylum Streptophyta; class Magnoliopsida; order Magnoliales; family Magnoliaceae; genus Magnolia; species Magnolia officinalis. The sequence continues at coordinate 68,875,279 of JAJHSJ010000010.1, forward strand.
CTAGAATCGAACTGGTTCCACGGTTCTGGGCTTCTTATAATCCAGCCCAATTGTAAACCCATGTCCATCTATGTTGTAGTCCATTTGATGAATGGTTTAGATATTGTATAAGGTGTGCAAAAATACATTTACGAAAATAATTGTTCCAGATAAAATAATTATAAGGTGTGCAAAAATACATTGGTTCGGTTCGAGATTCGGTTCCACGGTTTGGTTCTACAGATTGGTTCACGGTTTGGTTCAATTCTATATATCCTCAAATCGAGAATCGAACCGATGTCACCGATTTTTTAATTTTTGAAACCGGAACTGGAACCAGTGCACTCTAGAACTGGACCAACCTGGACCGTTTGGTCGGTTCCAGTCCGGTTCCACAATTCTACCGGTTAAATGTGCACCCCTAGAGTAGAGCAGCAGATGCCAGCTCGAACTTATTTTCAAGATTGAAAAATCAGCTCTACTTAACCCGAACTCAGCTTCAAACTGGGTTGAATCGAGCTTTTTTGAGTTAGAGTAGAGCGAGCTAACCGATCTACCTTGATTCGTGTACACCCCTACAAACATTAGCGTGGGCCCCACCTTCCATCCCCGAAGGCTCAAGTTGACCACAGCACAGCACAGTAAGCAGTGGAAAGATAGACCACTGGTTCACTTGAGACTGTGGTGTGGTCCACCTGAGACTTTAATCTGCCTACTTTTAGACTCATGCCCTAAAATATCCATAAAAAATGGATGGACGGCGTCGATAAACATATACATGGCCCCACATTGCCCTAAACAAGACCGTCCGTCTCTACCTATGTCCTGGTGAGAGTACTACCCAATCCGCGCTTGTTTATTTGTTCCTCTCAACTCTTCCCAGTCTGCCTACCTGGAAACATTGATTCTGCGAAGATTTTTCAAACTACATATCTTTGGCGTGTTAAAAATGGACAGACAGTATCGTTTGTACAAGATATTCCTGTCGAGGACTTTTTAGGACCAACGGATTGCTGTGGATTTTGCAGATTGACGTAAGAGCAGTGGATTTGACCTAATGTACGGTCCAGATATATGATGTAAAGTCCAAAAAGTGCAATGTAAGCTTTTCACACGCATAGCACACATCATCCTTTCTAACGGAGAAAACCTCGTACACTTGGAAGGTCGGTGCATCAATCGCGATTGTCCATATAGTGCTCCTTACTATAGATAGCCAAAATTTCCAGATACAGATAGATCGAATGATCTCATCCATTAAAAAAAGGTGGCCTACAAATCAACGGCAACGAAGAAGAAAACTTTTGATGGTCACCATTATGTGAATGGAAAGTAAATAAAAATCAATGGCTCTGATTGTCCGATTAGTGTGATTTTAGGAAGATAGAACATACATAATTAGACGCGCTGGATGGACGATCAAGATTGACCCACTTCCTTTTCACTTGAGGAATGCAGGCCAACTCGCTCGAGTGCACCTTTTGTAAGTTGTAACTGTGCTCGCCTTAAGTGCAATTGTCACACGTGTGTAAGATCGTGGCCGCTCAAGATGTTAGATTGATATGGTTTTTTCATCTTCATCATTTATTAATTTATCTTAAACTGCTCGATTGTTTGTATAAGAGTGGCCCACGAAATCATCAGATCGCCTGATTTTTTAGAGATGGAGTTTCCACAATTTGCATCCCCTGATGAGCGGCTTGCATTTATCACACGCGTGCCTCGTTTCCATTTCCGACTACCGACAATGTATGGGATTCCCAAAACCCATTTAAAAACAGAATCTGAAGATCCCGCCATGAACAAGATTCTAGATCGACGGTGGGAAAGTGCCATCTGGTCCACCTCATGTTTCTAACCGTTAAGATGAGAGGAGCAGGTTAGAAAAAATTACGAATGGCGTATATTAAAAGTTCACGTATGGCCCACCTCATTATCTGAATGGCCCTATTTTAGGTCTAGGAAATGGTCAGAGTACAGCCGACCTGATGAATGGTCCAGATCTCACACAAGTATAGTATGTCGGCAATGTGCCACGAAATTCCTATTCCATGTTACTCGAGCGAGTACACTTAGCATTCTCTCGATGTACACCCAACACGATTGCTATTTTCGTACACTTCACACAAACCTATCACACATGCCAATAGAACACACGTGTGAGGAATCTGATACGTCAATCAGGTGGCCCACCTTCATCCAACCAAAATCATGCAGCCGATCCGGTGGGCCACTGTGTAAGCGAATGTCAAGATCATGTTCATGAATAAGGCAAGAACATGGTTTGATCGCCACCATTGTTTAGATGGGGTGGCTCATCTAAACAATCCAGATCGTCCAAATGGTGGGCCTCTTATGGATGGAGCATGGAATAAATAATACACTGATCTTACAAATCTAACCATCCAACTACTATCCATCAAATGGATGGTTCGAAAGAAAGATGTCCAAATCAGAAGGTTATGATTTTTGATCATACCTTAGCTTATCTACAATCCGACTGACAAATTGGACGGTCCGGATTGCAATATCCAACATGCAAATGCTTGAAAATTCAGCTCTTCTTTTCTTTCATTTCTTGTAATTTCTACAGAGAGTACTAGGAATTGGAAAATGGCCTGAATTACACACATCTGACTACACATATATCGTGTAGCGCATGCTATCACGTACCATAAGATAATTCATCTCGGCCGTCCTTAAAGTCGGGCCCGACGCCCAGACACCATCATCACCGTTGATCAGATGGGGTGGGACACAACCGAGGGCGGCCACCGGTGCTATGAAGACGTTGAACAGGACGGATAGACTGCTCGATGCACCGTGCCTCTGCACGAGTTCATGGCCGATAACGGGCGATTCGGGTCCGTTTTCGAGACCACTCTCATCAACCACACGTTTCGTCGTGACCCTCATGAGCTTTTGCTTCATCGTGGCCATTAATCGCCGCATCTTCGATGGAATTGGGCCAATCTCCTGTGAGATATACACCATTGTTGTGTGTATGTGAGGGGAGGAGTGCTTGCCCCCTTTTGGTTTTGATAATGGTGTATGTGAGGGGAGGATTGCTTTTTAAATGCTCACATAGCTGTATTTGTGGGGAGTTATTTGATACTCTGGTGGAGTGTGATGGTTGATACACATGCACTTGGAGATTGAACATGTTGCATAGACTCGCACAAATTAAACCCTTCAAAATGTGGGACCAACTGTAAATATATCGTTACTTAAAACTCGGATTGATTGAACGGTTGGATCCTTCGATTAATGGGAACTGCTTTGATTAATCACTGCCCATTGACTTTGTTTTTTTTTCCACCGTCCATTAAGTGTCCACCAATCAGCAGATAGGAAAATCAAACCAGTGGATTTTTCTATGCACGAGGCATCTATGGTGGGGCCCACTATTTGGTCGGATCAGTTTAAGTGAACACATGCCGTGCGGAATTAGATAATACATGCGTATCAACTGGCACATCAGCCAGAGTATCAAAGTTTTCTCTTTATCTTTTTTTTTTTCTTTTTTTTTGCTAGAGTGGGCCCATGATAGCCCGCCACTCACAGGCCCAACCAAGTGGGCGCGGATTAGGTGAGTGTGGGGCAAAAGCTTGGTGAGTGAGATCCTGACCGTTGGATCCACCTCGATTGATGTATGTGTTGTATATCCATGCCGTACATGTTTTTGCAGCTCATTTTAGGACGGGGCCAAAAATTAAGCCCATCCAGATCTTAGGTGGACCATGCCACAGGAAGGGGTGAAGATTGATCGTTGAAAATTTTATGTGCTTGATATTTGTGTTGGATGGCAAATAAATATTATGATGGGCCCTAAAAACCTTTTAACGGTGGGCATTCAATCACCATTAATCACCTTATCCGTACCCGAACACCATGGTGGGATTTCACCGGAATGGGTACTCGACCCGTGACCTACCTGTCTACAGATTTGAGTGGCCACCATAATGTATGGGTCTTATCCACACCGTCCATCCATTTGTTTGTATCATTTTACATCATAAACCCAAAAATTAGTTAGCTCCAATGCTCAAATGGACCACACCACAGGAAGCAGCAGCAGTTATAATAATTCTCACCGTTGAAACTCTTATAGGGTCCACCGTGATGTTTATTTGCCATCCAACCTATTCATAAAGTTACATAAACCTGGATGAAGAGAAAACACAAATATCAGCTCCATCCAAAACTTCTATGGCCCCCAATAAGTTTTCAACGGTAAGATTTTAATCCCCATTGTGTAGTACACTTGAGCCTTGGATCTGCCTCATTTTTGGGCTTATACCCTAAAATGATACGAAAAAATGGATAGACGGTGTGGATAATACCCATACATCACAGGGTAGTACGCAATCCGCATCCGTGTGAAGATCCTGTCAGTCTACACTAAGCAAGTGGCCTATTATTACCCAGGCTGGCGAGATTTTGAAATGGCTAATGCACTAAATTTGGATTATATTAAGAGATATCGTGTTATATTTCTCTCGATTTTGATATTGTTTGGCCATCGTAGGATACAGCAGACTAGATCTATGTAGGAAATCAGATCCATGCAAAATGTGGGCCCCACAATCAGGAACACCTGGTGAAAAAAATCAGGCTCATCCACTCATCAGGCAGACCACACGGTCAGAAAATCAATGGATAGTAGTTGGTCTCAGCGTACTTGTCCGGGCCCACTTAATGTAGGAAAACGGGTGCGGATTAGGTACTACACCCGAGGAAAACGGGCCCACCGTCCATCCATTTTTTCATATTATTTTAGATTATTATCCAAAAAAATAAGGCTGATCAAAGTCTCAGGTGGACCACACCACAGGAAACAGTGGTGCTGAGGACACCCACCATTGAAACCATCTTAGGGTTGACTGTGTTGCTGAACATGAACATGTTGATATGGTCATATACACCTGGATGAAATTAAAAAACAAATATCATCTTGATCCAAAATTTCTATGGTCCTCAAGAATTTTTCAACGGTAAGAATTTAATCCCCACCGTGTGGTGCACTTGACCTTGAATTTTCATTATTTTTGAGATAATAATTTAAATAATACGTAAAAAATGAATGGACGGTGTGGATGAAATCAATACATCAAGCCGGCCTCCTGGAGCCTAGCCAGTCTCGAGCTTGAAATCAGTACCTAATCCGGCTGATAAGCTTTAGGGGTGTACATCGGGTCGAACTGGGTCATGCTAGCCTCAACTTGACTTGGCTCAGCCACTAGCTGACCATAGCCTGGACTCGGCTCAGCTCGGCTCAGCTCAGCCCTCAAGCCTGACTGGCCAGCTCGGCTTGGTTCAGTCAGCAGCTCAGCCTAGGTTAAGCCGAGATCGAGCCAAGATCAAGCCGAGTTCGTCATTACAGCATTTTCGCAAACACCTGGATTGTACCTTCAAAAATCACTGCATTTGAGACAGCATTAATGGTTTTACAGGTATTTTATCAAACACCTTCTAAGCAACATAAAAATTAAGAAAAAAAGTGTGTTGGTTTCATATATATACTTTCCTTACCACCAATCACACTTCTTTGGGCCATTTCATCAAATACTTGGGTGAGCAACATCAATATCAAAGTAGCCAAGTCACTGAACTGATTCGATCCGAGTCGAGTCAAGTCGAGGCGGGGGCCAGCTCGAACTCATCTTGAACTCATTTTCGAGCTAAAAAAATCAGCTTGACTCAACTTCGAACCGAGTCGAATCGAGCGTTTTCGAGTCGAGTCAAGTTGAGCGAGCTAAACGAGCTAACTCAGTTCGTGTATACCTCTAATAAGCTTTTTAGTTACATTTGACTTTAATTTCAAGGCGCACGTTGCCTGGAGACCGCTGATCCGGGATATCGCTAGTTACCCGAGCCTGTGGGACCCTCTTCCAACGTAGCTCATGGCGCAATATCCAAGTTGTCCATTAGGTGAGTCCCACCCCATCGTTTCCCTATTTGACAGCTTAGGTCGGTCCGCTAAGTGGGCCACAGTTTAAACGAATAACGGCTAGTAGAAAATATTAGTTGTTTTTCTTAGCACAATGAGTTGTATTGAGTGAGTTTTGAGCCGTAGAATTGCACAGTGGGACTCATCTGATTGTCAACTCAGATCTTGCATCTATCGGCCACCTGCTTTCTTTTTATATTTTATGTTTGTGGTGTGGGCCCCAAAAGTCACCACTCCTAGGTGGCTAGGCCCAATATTTCAGGCGTGAATTCGGTGAGTTTAGGTTAACAACTTAGTGGGTGAGTGGCTGGTTGGCTGCCTGTGGTGCCCACCTTGATATACGTAGAGGTGCACACGAGTCAAATCGAGTTAAGCTTGGCACAGCTTGACTCGGCTTGGCCACTAGCTGACCCTAGCTTGAACTCAGCTCGGTTCGACCTGTAGCTCGGGTCAGTTCGATCCAAGATCGAGCCAAGTTTGTCCATGTAGCATTTTCAAAAACATATGAATTATACATTCAAATTTTCACTTCATGTAAAACAACTACAACGGTTTTACAAGTATTTCATCAAACACCTTGTAGACAACATTAAAAAAAAAAAAAAAACGTGGTATTTGTTTGATGTAAACATACCTTCCTTGCCACCAGCTGATACTTCGTTGAGTCATTTCATCAAACACATGGTGAGCAACATCAATATCAAAGTAACTGAGTCACTGAACTGGTTCGGTCCGCGTTCGATTCGAGTTGAGTCGAGCTCGAGCAAACTTGAACTCAGCTTGAATCCCAAACCGAGTCAAATCGAGCTTTTTTGAGTCAAGTTGAGGGAGCTAACCGAGCTAACTCGGTTCATATACAGTTTCAACTCCTTCTATCAATTTTTTCGGCTCATTTAGGCCGTGTTTGTGAAAAACGAAGAAGATTCAAATCTCAGGTGGACCACACCACAAGAAAAAGTGGTGATTGAATGCTTTATTTTCCATCCAACCTGTTGATAAGGTCACATATACATGGATGAAGTGAAACCACAAATATAATCTTAATCCAAAATTTCTATGGTCCACAACAAGTTTTTAATGGCCAATCACCCTTTTCCTGTAGTGTGGCCCACTTGAGACTTATATCTGCTTAAATTTTGGGATCATGCTTAAAATTAAGCAGAGTGGATATACAACACATGCATCAAAGTGGGCCCACGGTCAGGGACTCACGACACTCACCTAATCCGCGACCCTTTATTTCGCAAGTCTGGCGAGATTTTCAAACGGGTCATTACGAAAACACAAAACAGGAAGTAAAGTACGAGATGTTATTTATTTATATTTATCGCGATATTTGATATTAATCTCATTATTGTAGGAAATTGGTTATATTTCCATGAGTTTTGCTAAGCCCACACGAATCCTATCCGTCAATTAGGTGGGCCCAACCGTGTTATTTTCCTGATCGAAAACTAGTCAGGTTCACTTCTCAGTGGGCCACAATCAAGCAGAAAAAATAAACGGTGGGAAATCAAGGCTGAGATTTTCCTGGCTGTAAATATTTTCAAATATTATGGTCCACCTGAAGTGGAATTGACTTATTTTGGAGCGAAACGGTGGGACCCAACTGATAAACGAGTTCATCAATGTAGGCATCTGCCACGTCGGATCATGTAATGCCACGTACATGAACTGTCTTATACTCGCATCTGGACATTAAAATCACTATTTATAATTATAGATAGAGGTATTATACAATGGACCGAACTGTACGGATCGGTTGTATGTTTGCACAATCAGGCTCAAGTGGGGCCCATGGATCAGTGATCCAGTCAGTTGATATTATGGGACCCATTTTGGATGGCCCATCTACTAAAATCCCCTCACTTTGGAAGAATCTTAACTCTTCATAGGTGGTCAACCTATAGACGTATAAGAGAGAAAAACAGCAAGAAAGTTCAATAATCAATCATGTTGGAAATTATACATATTAATATTATTTTTGTATAATGTGTAAACTGAAAAATAAAAAATTAGCTATAATAAGGATTGGTTGAAGCACGTCTAGGACACTGTTCTTAAAGCGTTATTTGCCTCCACTCAAGTGAATTGAGCATGCTAAATCAGGTGAGCTCATTTTCATGACCTTATTTTGAAAATCTGGCAATATTTTCTTAGAAGATTTTAAGTTATATACCAATATTTTCAAAAATTTGACAATATTTTAAATAATTTGAAATTCTCATAAGAAATCGCATGAGAATAAGATTTAGGTGCTACCCACCGGAGTGGCTTGAGTGCTGTATGTGTTATATATTCACGCGGTCCGTCAGTTTTTTCAACTCGTTGTAGGGCATGGCCTAAAATATGAGAGAGATCCAAATCTCAAGTGGACCACGCCACAAGAAACCGTGTCATTGAATGTCTATATATTAAAAACTTATGAGGGTCGTAATATTTATTTTCCATCCAATCCGTTGTATCCTACAAAACCTAGATGAAGGGAAAACAGATATCAGGTTGATCTAAAACTTTTGTGCCCCCATGATGTTTTTAACGGTGGACATACAATCCCTCCTGTGTGGTCCACTTGAAATTTGGATCTACTTCATTTTTGGTCTATGGCTTGGAATGAGCTATAAAAGCTGATGGACAATGTAGATATACAACACATACATCAAGGTGGGCAAACACCCATGCAAGAAACATATTCCATTGACCAATTGTAGTACCATAATATATAATTTATTCAAAATTTCTTTTATTTAATTATTTATATTCAAAACACATTAAAAGGCACATTTCCAGTGTGGACTATATCTAAATCGAGAACTGGATATGATTTTAAACCTATTACATACCTGACTCAAGGATCCAAACCCTAATTCTTAACTTCTAATTGGTGTGTTCCAAACTAGCCCAAACAAGACCAAATGGCCACACACCCTGATCCATAGCTCAAGTGGTAGGCTGGCTGAGTGTAAGATACCACGTTTCAACTCTAAGGTCTTAGTATCGAACCCTAGTGGGGGTCACGAACAATGATGTGTGAACTAATAGTGGGGTGTACTAACAATGTAACGCCCTAAAAATTGGGGTCATGCATACGCTCGACTCCTAAGTTCCCGGATGTCACCTATACCCAATTTTATAGTTTGATGATAAATCAGGTTTAAATGCGCAACTGGAAATTACTGGAAACATGAATCATAATCACAACTAGTCTACTGAGATGAAAGAGTCTAAATATATACAAGTCCAAATTAATATAAATGAGTCGCACAAGGCGTTGCCCAACAAAATCACAAAAATATATCCAAAAGGAATGATGAGCCGAGTCCAACACTCAGTGGTTCAAGTCCACTTGCGAACTCTACGGCGAACCGCACATCAACTGAAAATAGGACAACTCGTCCTCCACCTTGAGGCTCGTGTCGCTAGGCTCCTCTAAATCTGTATCATCTGCATCTATAGGCGAGTTTGGTTGGTGTTTTAAAACACCGTCCCAGAGTGGGAGTGAGTGATCAACTTAGTGGGTGTTATTAGTCTTAAGTTGTAACAGACATCAATTATACTATGAACTTAATGAAAACAGTCATTCACAAATACTTAACTAATCTTATTAATGCATATGCATGATAGATGATATGATGCATGCCCTCGCTACAACACTCCCTCAAGTGACGCCATCTCACGCTTGCATATGACAACACTCCCTTATTGCGATCTCGACTGCCGAGTCGTCAACCTAACTAGTGCGATG
>JAJHSJ010000010.1:68885052-68953650 GCA_021015155.1 Magnolia officinalis
TCTAATTATGATTATTTAATTACTAAGTGTGTTATTCGGAGAAGAAGATATCTTTGTTTGATGTTTTGTTATTCATATTTCAGAGCTTTGATGGCCCACAGGTTTGTATATGGCAGCCCATCCAGTGGCTAGCACACGTGCCAACATTGCACACGTATATGAAATCTAAGCGGTCTGTAGGCAAGACCCACTTTGTAGGTGCCCCAGACCAGAAACGGGACCCAGCACATCAACGGGTAGATTATGGTTTACAAAAACAAGGACGGCTGTAATAGGCTGGCCATGTTTTGCTAAGTTTCAAGTGCGTGGAGGTCCACTGTGTTCATTCCAGATCAAGTAAACATTGAGATCCATCTGATGGACGGCTTAGATCTTTCGCCTACATCTGATGGGTGTAGATAGACTGCCTTGTACACGTGTGCGGATCCACCGACCTGCGTATAGCCCAAACACATCTACACGCTCTCGCACGTGTCAATATGACACGTATTACGAACATCCAAACCGTCCACGAGGTGTTCATCACCATGTAGATTGCCCATACATAAATGGGCTCCACCCAATGGACGGCTTGGATGCGATGGTGTGCCACTTGGCTTGTGTACAGATGGACCATTAACGAAAAAAATTTCTGGGCCGTCCATTTGTTTTGAAGACAAGATTTAACGGCGTTGCCCCCCCAATGGAAACACGGAATTCCACACGTGGTTGATGTTGGCACGTGTGAATACGCGTGGATTGGCAAGACTCCATACACGTGTGGTGTGGGCTTGTCAAACCTCAAAAGTGAAAACTGAAAAGTGATCACTCATGCGGACGGTACATGCACCAGATGATCGGTGTCCTGATCATATCGACAGATATGATGGTGGGCCCCACCGTGGAATCCCGAGAGATGGTGGTCTTGACCGTCCAATCTCTATCAAATCATTACTCAACGATGACATTTGCGCAATACATAGTTGACCTATACACAATGCATTGTATCATTTCTCATCGCACAGTCCAGCATGGGATCCTAGCCGTCCATCTTGCTCCTCTGTCCAGCATGTAATGCTCCATTGGACGCAGATTGCGTCCTACCTAGGGCTGTACATGAACCGGGCTAGCCCGATTAAATCGCTCGACTCAGCCTGAAAAAAGTTCAACTCGGTCATTTTCAAGGCCGAAAGCTCCAAACTAAGTTCGAGCCAAGTTCGAATAGGTTCCGATTCAGCCCGAAATCTAACTTTATATATATATATATATTATATATATATATTATATATATATATATATATATATTATATATATATATAGGAAAAGGTACTATGCGCTTGAGCTGATGGAAACGTCCCATGAGATTGAGCCGTGTGGGCCCCACCGTGATGCGTTTCAAACATCTACACCATTAGTCAGATGCACCATTCCATTGTGGGTGTAGGTCTCAAAAATCAAGTCAATACATTACACCATATACAGAAGTTGAGAGGGGCCGTGCACCATTAAAACATTTATAATCATTTTTTGGGTCCACCGAGATGTGGTTTGCAAATCCAGCCCCATCCATTATGTGTGTACCACTTGGATGAGGGTTCAGACCAAGTTTTGGACGCATATAAATTTCAGGTGGGCCCCACAAGTGCTTTTATATGTTTTTGGCATGTCTTCACATTATTTTAGATGGTATGGCCCACCTGAGTTCCGTATACGATGTTGATGGTCGACACGCATCAAATGTATGGTGTGATGGTCGACACGCATCACGGTGGGGCCCACACAGCTCGACCTCACGGGAGCTTATCGTGAGCTCGAGCGCATAGTACCTAAACCCTATATATATAGAGAGATTTGCAAACCACGTCTCGTTGGGCCCAAAAACGTCACATGAATGTTTTAATGGTGCACGGCTCCTTTCCACTTCTGTATGTAGTGGGCCCACACAAGTCACGGATTGTCTTGATTTTTGAGACCTAGGCCCACGATGGAATAGTGCATCTGACTGATAGGGTAGATGTTCGAAACGCATCACGGTGGGGCCCACACAGCTCGACCTCATGGGACATTCCCATCAGCTCAAGCACATAGTACCTTTTTCCATATATATCATAAATCTCACCCTAATAATTTACAGCAATCTAGGCCGTCCAAATCGTGGGTCCCTTTGTAGATGGAGCAAAGTCCGAAAAACCTATGACAAAAGCTTTTCCCAAAAATTAAGGCCGTTCAAGCTACCTGCCAAAGCCCTTCCCATGGAGTAGATGAAGCAAAGTAAAAAAATCAAGGCCGTCCAAATTGTATGCCCGAAAATGGTCCGAACTCGCCCGATTGCTAACTGGGCCGGGTTCAGGCTAGTTTAGCTGGTGACCGGGCCGGGCCGAGTTGAGCCCAGTTTGACTCGGTTCGGCCATATGTACACCCTCAGTCCTACCCTCTCGCCCAGACGTTAATCCGTCCAGGCAGAGCTCTGTGGGGCCCCATGATGTAAGTGTTTTATCCAAAGCCGTTAATCGCTTTTCTCGTATCATTTTAAGGTATGATCTTAAAAATGAAGCAGGTCCAAAGCTCCAGTGGACCACAAAGTTAGGATTGAACTTCCACCATTAAGTTCTCATATCCAAGCCCGTTAATCGCTTTTCTCATATCCAAAGCCGTTAATCGCTTCCTATAGTGTGGTCTTCTGGAGCTGTGGATCTGCTTCATTTTTAAGAACATACCTTAAAATGATACGAGAAAAGCCATAAACGGCTTGGATAAAACACTTACATCTCGAATCCAAACCGATCAAACAGTGGCGGACAGTAGATTGGTCGGGTAGTCACAGCGTGAACGGTTCAGATGAGTGCGGGCCATAATAGATTGCATGGACACTCTATATGCAGCGGGCCCACTATTTGGTCGGTACCGATTTGAGGTACGTGTGCCACGTGTGTGGAAACCTCCCCATGCACGGACGTGGATGACCTGCCACTCCCAACCACGGGAAGTTCCTGCCTTCCGAAGCTAGGTGGAACCCACAGTGTTTTTTGGTGAGAAATCCACCCCATCCCTCCGTTTTGTTAGATCATGTTTGGACACGATCACAAAAATGAGGCAGTTGCAAAACTCTCCCGTAGGCCACATCGACAGGAATAGAAAAGGTGGGTAGGGAAATGTCTACCGTTGAACCATGCGGGGTCCACTGTGATGTTTATATTCCATCCAAACCGTTCACAAGGTCATTCCTACTGGGATGAATAGAAAACACCAGATCATTAGCCTGGTCCAAAACTTCTGCTGCCCACGAACGTTTCAAAGGTGGTCCTTCGATCCCCACAGTTTCTTGTGGTGTGGCCCACTTGCGTTTTGAGTCTGCCTCATTTTTGGTTTTTGTCCTGACATGAGTTGGAAAAACAGATGGACCAGATAGATTTCTCACAAACATTTACGGGTGCACATCCAGTCAACCGATTGAGTTGGACCACTAGCTGACCCGGCTCAAACTCGGCTAGGCTCGATCCTTGAGCCTGATCAGCCGGCTCGGCTCGGTTCAGTCAGCAGGTCCGGCAGTTCGAGCTAAATTTGCTTGTGCAACATTTTTACAAACACATGAATTGCAACATTTTCACCAACTCGCACTTTCAAAATCTCACTGTATATAAAACAATAGCACTAATTTTACAAATATTTCAAATACCTTAAGAGCAACATAGAAATCAAGAAAAAATTTAGTATTTGTTTCATATACATGCCTTCTTTGCCACCTGTCACACTTCATTGAGTCATTTCATCAAACACTCATGAGCAACATCAATATCGATCAAAGTACCGAGTCACTAAACTGGTTCGATCCAAGTTGAGTTCGGTCTAAGTAGAGTAGGGGTGCACACGGTTCGGTTTGGTCCGGTTCTGGGGTGAAACCGGAACCGAACTATTCCTAACGGTTCTAGGAAATTCGGAACTGGAACCGGACCGTTGGCACCCTAGAATCGAACTGGTTCCACGGTTCTGGGCTTCTTATAATCCAGCCCAATTGTAAACCCATGTCCATCTATGTTGTAGTCCATTTGATGAATGGTTTAGATATTGTATAAGGTGTGCAAAAATACATTTACGAAAATAATTGTTCCAGATAAAATAATTATAAGGTGTGCAAAATACATTGGTTCGGTTCGAGATTCGGTTCCACGGTTTGGTTCTACAGATTGGTTCACGGTTTGGTTCAATTCTATATATCCTCAAATCGAGAATCGAACCGATGTCACCGATTTTTTAATTTTTGAAACCGGAACTGGAACCAGTGCACTCTAGAACTGGACCAACCTGGACCGTTTGGTCGGTTCCAGTCCGGTTCCACAATTCTACCGGTTAAATGTGCACCCCTAGAGTAGAGCAGCAGATGCCAGCTCGAACTTATTTTCAAGATTGAAAAATCAGCTCTACTTAACCCGAACTCAGCTTCAAACTGGGTTGAATCGAGCTTTTTTGAGTTAGAGTAGAGCGAGCTAACCGATCTACCTTGATTCGTGTACACCCCTACAAACATTAGCGTGGGCCCCACCTTCCATCCCCGAAGGCTCAAGTTGACCACAGCACAGCACAGTAAGCAGTGGAAAGATAGACCACTGGTTCACTTGAGACTGTGGTGTGGTCCACCTGAGACTTTAATCTGCCTACTTTTAGACTCATGCCCTAAAATATCCATAAAAAATGGATGGACGGCGTCGATAAACATATACATGGCCCCACATTGCCCTAAACAAGACCGTCCGTCTCTACCTATGTCCTGGTGAGAGTACTACCCAATCCGCGCTTGTTTATTTGTTCCTCTCAACTCTTCCCAGTCTGCCTACCTGGAAACATTGATTCTGCGAAGATTTTTCAAACTACATATCTTTGGCGTGTTAAAATGGACAGACAGTATCGTTTGTACAAGATATTCCTGTCGAGGACTTTTTAGGACCAACGGATTGCTGTGGATTTTGCAGATTGACGTAAGAGCAGTGGATTTGACCTAATGTACGGTCCAGATATATGATGTAAAGTCCAAAAAGTGCAATGTAAGCTTTTCACACGCATAGCACACATCATCCTTTCTAACGGAGAAACCTCGTACACTTGGAAGGTCGGTGCATCAATCGCGATTGTCCATATAGTGCTCCTTACTATAGATAGCCAAAATTTCCAGATACAGATAGATCGAATGATCTCATCCATTAAAAAAAGGTGGCCTACAAATCAACGGCAACGAAGAAAACTTTTTGATGGTCACCATTATGTGAATGGAAAGTAAATAAAAATCAATGGCTCTGATTGTCCGATTAGTGTGATTTTAGGAAGATAGAACATACATAATTAGACGCGCTGGATGGACGATCAAGATTGACCCACTTCCTTTTCACTTGAGGAATGCAGGCCAACTCGCTCGAGTGCACCTTTTGTAAGTTGTAACTGTGCTCGCCTTAAGTGCAATTGTCACACGTGTGTAAGATCGTGGCCGCTCAAGATGTTAGATTGATATGGTTTTTTCATCTTCATCATTTATTAATTTATCTTAACTGCTCGATTGTTTGTATAAGAGTGGCCCACGAAATCATCAGATCGCCTGATTTTTTAGAGATGGAGTTTCCACAATTTGCATCCCCTGATGAGCGGCTTGCATTTATCACACGCGTGCCTCGTTTCCATTTCCGACTACCGACAATGTATGGGATTCCCAAAACCCATTTAAAAACAGAATCTGAAGATCCCGCCATGAACAAGATTCTAGATCGACGGTGGGAAAGTGCCATCTGGTCCACCTCATGTTTCTAACCGTTAAGATGAGAGGAGCAGGTTAGAAAAAATTACGAATGGCGTATATTAAAAGTTCACGTATGGCCCACCTCATTATCTGAATGGCCCTATTTTAGGTCTAGGAAATGGTCAGAGTACAGCCGACCTGATGAATGGTCCAGATCTCACACAAGTATAGTATGTCGGCATATGTGCCACGAAATTCCTATTCCATGTTACTCGAGCGAGTACACTTAGCATTCTCTCGATGTACACCCAACACGATTGCTATTTTCGTACACTTCACACAAACCTATCACACATGCCAATAGAACACACGTGTGAGGAATCTGATACGTCAATCAGGTGGCCCACCTTCATCCAACCAAAATCAGGCAGCCGATCCGGTGGGCCACTGTGTAAGCGAATGTCAAGATCATGTTCATGAATAAGGCAAGAACATGGTTTGATCGCCACCATTGTTTAGATGGGGTGGCTCATCTAAACAATCCAGATCGTCCAAATGGTGGGCCTCTTATGGATGGAGCATGGAATAAATAATACACTGATCTTACAAATCTAACCATCCAACTACTATCCATCAAATGGATGGTTCGAAAGAAAGATGTCCAAATCAGAAGGTTATGATTTTCTGATCATACCTTAGCTTATCTACAATCCGACTGACAAATTGGACGGTCCGGATTGCAATATCCAACATGCAAATGCTTGAAAATTCAGCTCTTCTTTTCTTTCATTTCTTGTAATTTCTACAGAGAGTACTAGGAATTGGAAAATGGCCTGAATTACACACATCTGACTACACATATATCGTGTAGCGCATGCTATCACGTACCATAAGATAATTCATCTCGGCCGTCCTTAAAGTCGGGCCCGACGCCCAGACACCATCATCACCGTTGATCAGATGGGGTGGGACACAACCGAGGGCGGCCACCGGTGCTATGAAGACGTTGAACAGGACGGATAGACTGCTCGATGCACCGTGCCTCTGCACGAGTTCATGGCCGATAACGGGCGATTCGGGTCCGTTTTCGAGACCACTCTCATCAACCACACGTTTCGTCGTGACCCTCATGAGCTTTTGCTTCATCGTGGCCATTAATCGCCGCATCTTCGATGGAATTGGGCCAATCTCCTGTGAGATATACACCATTGTTGTGTGTATGTGAGGGGAGGAGTGCTTGCCCCCTTTTGGTTTTGATAATGGTGTATGTGAGGGGAGGATTGCTTTTTAAATGCTCACATAGCTGTATTTGTGGGGAGTTATTTGATACTCTGGTGGAGTGTGATGGTTGATACACATGCACTTGGAGATTGAACATGTTGCATAGACTCGCACAAATTAAACCCTTCAAAATGTGGGACCAACTGTAAATATATCGTTACTTAAAACTCGGATTGATTGAACGGTTGGATCCTTCGATTAATGGGAACTGCTTTGATTAATCACTGCCCATTGACTTTGTTTTTTTTTCCACCGTCCATTAAGTGTCCACCAATCAGCAGATAGGAAAATCAAACCAGTGGAATTTTCTATGCACGAGGCATCTATGGTGGGGCCCACTATTTGGTCGGATCAGTTTAAGTGAAACATGCCACGTGCGGAATTAGATAATACATGCGTATCAACTGGCACATCAGCCAGAGTATCAAAGTTTTTCTCTTTATCTTTTTTTTTTTCTTTTTTTTTGCTAGAGTGGGCCCATGATAGCCCGCCACTCACAGGCCCAACCAAGTGGGCGCGGATTAGGTGAGTGTGGGGCAAAAGCTTGGTGAGTGAGATCCTGACCGTTGGATCCACCTCGATTGATGTATGTGTTGTATATCCATGCCGTACATCTGTTTTTGCAGCTCATTTTAGGACCGGGGCCCAAAAATTAAGCCCATCCAGATCTTAGGTGGACCATGCCACAGGAAGGGGTGAAGATTGATCGTTGAAAATTTTATGTGCTTGATATTTGTGTTGGATGGCAAATAAATATTATGATGGGCCCTAAAAACCTTTTAACGGTGGGCATTCAATCACCATTAATCACCTTATCCGTACCCGAACACCATGGTGGGATTTCACCGGAATGGGTACTCGACCCGTGACCTACCTGTCTACAGATTTGAGTGGCCACCATAATGTATGGGTCTTATCCACACCGTCCATCCATTTGTTTGTATCATTTTACATCATAAACCCAAAATTAGTTAGCTCCAATGCTCAAGTGGACCACACCACAGGAAGCAGCAGTGATAATGATTCTCACCGTTGAAACTTTTATAGGGCCCACCGTGATGTTTATTTTCCATCCAACCTATTCATAAAGTTACATAAACCTGGATGAAGAGAAAACACAAATATCAGCTCCATCCAAAACTTCTATGGCCCCCAAGAAGTTTTCAACGGTAAGATTTTAATCCCCATTGTGTAGTCCACTTGAGCCTTTGATCTGCCTCATTTTTGGGCTTATACCCTAAAATTATACGAAAAAACGGATGGACCGTGTGGATAAGACCCATACATCACAGGGTAGTACGCAATCCGCATCCGTGTGAAGATCCTGTCAGTCTACACTAAGCAAGTGGCCTATTATTACCCAAGGCTGGCGAGATTTTGAAATGGCTAATGCACTAAATTTGGATTATATTAAGAGATATCGTGTTATATTTCTCTCGATTTTGATATTGTTTGGCCATCGTAGGATACAGCAGACTAGATCTATGTAGGAAATCAGATCCATGCAAAATGTGGGCCCCACAATCAGGAACACCTGGTGAAAAAATCAGGCTCATCCACTCATCAGGCAGACCACACGGTCAGAAAATCAATGGATAGTAGTTGGTCTCAGCGTACTTGTCCGGGCCCACTTAATGTAGGAAAACGGGTGCGGATTAGGTACTACACCCGAGGAAAACGGGCCCACCGTCCATCCATTTTTTCATATTATTTTAGATTATTATCCAAAAAATAAGGCTGATCAAAGTCTCAGGTGGACCACACCACAGGAAACAGTGGTGCTGAGGACACCCACCATTGAAACCATCTTAGGGTTGACTGTGTTGCTGAACATGAACATGTTGATATGGTCATATACACCTGGATGAAATTAAAAAACAAATATCATCTTGATCCAAAATTTCTATGGTCCTCAAGAATTTTTCAACGGTAAGAATTTAATCCCCACCGTGTGGGTGCACTTGACCTTGAATTTTCATTATTTTTGAGATAATAATTTAAAATAATACGTAAAAAATGAATGGACGGTGTGGATGAAATCAATACATCAAGCCGGCCTCCTGGAGCCTAGCCAGTCTCGAGCTTGAAATCAGTACCTAATCCGGCTGATAAGCTTTAGGGGTGTACATCGGGTCGAACTGGGTCATGCTAGCCTCAACTTGACTTGGCTCAGCCACTAGCTGACCATAGCCTGGACTCGGCTCAGCTCGGCTCAGCTCAGCCCTCAAGCCTGACTGGCCAGCTCGGCTTGGTTCAGTCAGCAGCTCAGCCTAGGTTAAGCCGAGATCGAGCCAAGATCAAGCCGAGTTCGTCATTACAGCATTTTCGCAAACACCTGGATTGTACCTTCAAAAATCACTGCATTTGAGACAGCATTAATGGTTTTACAGGTATTTTATCAAACACCTTCTAAGCAACATAAAAATTAAGAAAAAAAGTGTGTTGGTTTCATATATATACTTTCCTTACCACCAATCACACTTCTTTGGGCCATTTCATCAAATACTTGGGTGAGCAACATCAATATCAAAGTAGCCAAGTCACTGAACTAGTTCGATCCGAGTCGAGTCGAGTCGAGCTGGGGCCAGCTTGAACTCGTCTTGAACTCATTTTCGAGCTAAAAAAATCAGCTTGACTCAGCTTTAAACCGAGTCGAATCGAGCGTTTTCGAGTCGAGTCAGGTCGAGCGAGCTAACTCAGTTCATGTATACCTCTAATAAGCTTTTTAGTTGCATCTGATTTTAATTTTCAAGGCGCACGTTGCCTGGAGACCGCTGATCCGGGATATCGCTAGTTACCCGAGCTTGTGGGACCCTCTTCCAACGTAGCTCATGGCGTAATATCCAAGTTGTCCATTAGGTGAGTCCCACCCCATCGTTTCCCTATTTGACAGCTTAGGTCGGTCCGCTAAGTGGGCCACAGTTTAAACGAATAACGGCTAGAAAATATTAGTTGTTTTTCTTAGCACAATGAGTTGTATTGAGTGAGTTTTGAGCTGTAGAATCTGCACAGTGGGACTCATCTGATTGTCAACTCAGATCTTGCATCTATCGGCCACCTGCTTTCTTTTTATATATTATGTTTGTGGTGTGGGCCCCAAAAGTCACCACTCCCAGGTGGCTAGGCCCATTATTTTGGGTGTGAATTCAATGAGTTTAGGTTAACAACTTAGTGGGTGAGTGGCTGGTTGGCTGCCTGTGGTGCCCACCTTGATATACGTAGAGGTGCACATGAGTCAAACCGAGTTGAGCTTGGCATAGCTTGACTCGGCTTGGCCACTAGCTGACCCTAGCTTGAACTCAGCTCGGTTCGACCTGTAGCTCGGGTCAGTTCGATCCAAGATCGAGCCAAGTTTGTCCATGTAGCATTTTCAAAAACATATGAATTATACATTCAAATTTTCACTTCATGTAAAACAACTACAACGGTTTTACAAGTATTTCATCAAACACCTTGTAGACAACATTAAAAAAAAAAAAAAATGTGGTATTTGTTTGATGTAACATACCTTCCTTGCCACCAGCTGATACTTCGTTGAGTCATTTCATCAAACACATGGTGAGCAACATCAATATCAAAGTAACTGAGTCACTGAACTGGTTCGGTCCGCGTTCGATTCGAGTTGAGTCGAGCTCGAGCAAACTTGAACTCAGCTTGAATCCCAAACCGAGTCAAATCGAGCTTTTTTGAGTCAAGTTGAGGGAGCTAACCGAGCTAACTCGGTTCATATACAGTTTCAACTCCTTCTATCAATTTTTTCGGCTCATTTAGGCCGTGTTTGTGAAAAACGAAGAAGATTCAAATCTCAGGTGGACCACACCACAAGAAAAAGTGGTGATTGAATGCTTTATTTTCCATCCAACCTGTTGATAAGGTCACATATACATGGATGAAGTGAAACCACAAATATAATCTTAATCCAAAATTTCTATGGTCCACAACAAGTTTTTAATGGCCAATCACCCTTTTCCTGTAGTGTGGCCCACTTGAGACTTATATCTGCTTAAATTTTGGGATCATGCTTAAAATTTAAGCAGAGTGGATATACAACACATGCATCAAAGTGGGCCCACGGTCAGGGACTCACGACACTCACCTAATCCGCGACCTTTTATTTCGCAAGTCTGGCGAGATTTTCAAACGGGTCATTACGAAAACACAAACAGGAAGTAAAGTACGAGATGTTATTTATTTATATTTATCGCGATATTTTGATATTAATCTCATTATTGTAGGAAATTGGTTATATTTCCATGAGTTTTGCTAAGCCCACACGAATCCTATCCGTCAATTAGGTGGGCCCAACCGTGTTATTTTCCTGATCGAAAACTTAGTCAGGTTCACTTCTCAAGTGGGCCACAATCAAGCAGAAAAAATAAACGGTGGGAAATCAAGGCTGAGATTTTCCTGGCTGTAAATATGTTTCAAATATTATGGTCCACCTGAAGTGGAATTGACTTATTTTGGAGCGAAACGGTGGGACCCAACTGATAAACGAGTTCATCAATGTAGGCATCTGCCACGTCGGATCATGTAATGCCACGTACATGAACTGTCTTATACTCGCATCTGGACATTAAAATCACTATTTATAATTATAGATAGAGGTATTATACAATGGACCGAACTGTACGGATCGGTTGTATGTTTGCACAATCAGGCTCAAGTGGGGCCCATGGATCAGTGATCCAGTCAGTTGATATTATGGGACCCATTTTGGATGGCCCATCTACTAAAATCCCCTCACTTTGGAAGAATCTTAACTCTTCATAGGTGGTCAACCTATAGACGTATAAGAGAGAAAAACAGCAAGAAAGTTCAATAATCAATCATGTTGGAAATTATACATATTAATATTATTTTTGTATAATGTGTAAACTGAAAAATAAAAAATTAGCTATAATAAGGATTGGTTGAAGCACGTCTAGGACACTGTTCTTAAAGCGTTATTTGCCTCCACTCAAGTGAATTGAGCATGCTAAATCAGGTGAGCTCATTTTCATGACCTTATTTTGAAAATCTGGCAATATTTTCTTAGAAGATTTTAAGTTATATTACCAATATTTTCAAAATTTGACAATATTTTAAATAATTTGAAATTCTCATAAGAAATCGCATGAGAATAAGATTTAGGTGCTACCCACCGGAGTGGCTTGATGTATGTGTTATATATTCACGCGGTCCGTCAGTTTTTTCAACTCGTTGTAGGGCATGGCCTAAAATATGAGAGAGATCCAAATCTCAAGTGGACCACGCCACAAGAAACCGTGTTCATTGAATGTCTAATATTAAAAACTTATGAGGGTCGTAATATTTATTTTCCATCCAATCCGTTGTATCCTACAAAACCTAGATGAAGGGAAAACAGATATCAGGTTGATCTAAAACTTTTGTGCCCCCATGATGTTTTTAACGGTGGACATACAATCCCTCCTGTGTGGTCCACTTGAAATTTGGATCTACTTCATTTTTTGGTCTATGGCTTGGAATGAGCTATAAAAGCTGATGGACAATGTAGATATACAACACATACATCAAGGTGGGCAAACACCCATGCAAGAAACATATTCCATTGACCAATTGTAGTACCATAATATATAATTTATTCAAAATTTCTTTTATTTAATTATTTATATTCAAAACACATTAAAAGGCACATTTCCAGTGTGGACTATATCTAAATCGAGAACTGGATATGATTTTAAACCTAATTACATACCTGACTCAAGGATCCAAACCCTAATTCTTAACTTCTAATTGGTGTTCCAAACTAGCCCAAACAAGACCAAATGGCCACACACCCTGATCCATAGCTCAAGTGGTAGGCTGAGTGTAAGATACCACGTTTCAACTCTAAGGTCTTAGTATCGAACCCTAGTGGGGGTCACGAACAATGATGTGTGAACTAATAGTGGGGTGTACTAACAATGTAACGCCCTAAAAATTGGGGGTCATGCATACGCTCGACTCCTAAGTTCCCGGATGTCACCTATACCCAATTTTTATAGTTTGATGATAAATCAGGTTTAAATGCGCAACTGGAAATTACTGGAAACATGAATCATAATTCACAACTAGTCTACTGAGATGAAAGAGTCTAAATATATACAAGTCCAAATTAATATAAATGAGTCGCACAAGGCGTTGCCCAACAAAATCACAAAAATATATCCAAAAGGAATGATGAGCCGAGTCCAACACTCAGTGGTTCAAGTCCACTTGCGAACTCTACGGCGAACCGCACATCAACTGAAAATAGGACAACTCGTCCTCCACCTTGAGGCTCGTGTCGCTAGGCTCCTCTAAATCTGTATCATCTGCATCTATAGGCGAGTTTGGTTGGTGTTTTAAAACACCGTCCCAGAGTGGGAGTGAGTGATCAACTTAGTGGGTGTTATTAGTCTTAAGTTGTAACAGACATCAATTATACTATGAACTTAATGAAAACAGTCATTCACAAATACTTAACTAATCTTATTAATGCATATGCATGATAGATGATATGATGCATGCCCTCGCTACAACACTCCCTCAAGTGACGCCATCTCACGCTTGCATATGACAACACTCCCTTATTGCGATCTCGACTGCCGAGTCGTCAACCTAACTAGTGCGATGTGATGATAGTGTTAGCCGAGTTCTTAGTTAATTCCATTCATCTAGTAGGTTTGAGAATCTAGTACACCTCACGTATCAATGCCCTAATCTGGTTGCGAGACCAAGGCCCCCAACGTGTGAAGCCGAGACCCCACGATCCTTGATCCCGTCGGGTTTCCCATCCCCGACTCCAAGCACATGGGGAGTGCCGAGAGGAAGGGATCGCTCGCGGTCACTATGGGGAAGCGCGTCACCCCGGCGTAGGCCGACAGCTCGGACATAGTGTCTCATTCCACCATGCCCAGCTCACGAGGCAGTGGATCAACTTTGAGTGGTTATCGATGGGCGACAACGATGGTAAGGTGTTCTAGGTTCCATACATATGTGAGCAAACAAGGTTAACAAATAGGGTTGGTCGGTAAGTAGGTTAGATCGCACGAGTCAGGCGAATATCCGACGAACGACATCGGGTACAAGGGACCTATGTAGTCGAACTACTACCGCCCGTACACACCCGCCCAAGCCCACGGGTTTAGCCCTAGCATAGTCCTACCGATGGGACTACTGTCTCTCCTCATGTTCCCGACAAAACCAATGGTATGAATAGTGATTCATAGCATGCCAACTACCAATGCATCATCCAGCATAAACAACATCATGGTTTCGTACTCCTCAACATACAATTTAGATTCTCATAGCAAGTAAGGCTAACAATATCATAAAATAAAGTGCATATGAGTTATGTGTGTGGGTGAGAAAGTTAAACACTTCCTTTATCTTAAGAAATCATAAGCACAAGAGTAATGAATCATGGATACTAAGAAGCAACACTACAAGGAAAAATTCAACAAGGCATGAGCATGAGATCATCCATACACAAAATCATGTGAGAGGCAAGAACATCATCATACGAAAAGCAAACACACAATTCCATGCAAATCCAACAAACATACAATTCCTCGGATTCTTCTAGATTCTCCAAATATAGCATCCAAACAATCAAATCCATTAGATTCGTAATAAAATTGGTGTCAGGCCACCTAAGGATAATAGTCCGCACCTATGGATCGTTGAGATCTCGAGAAACGACCTAGAAGCACCAAACTAAGCGTCGATCGGCCGGAATCCTAAGACAATGAACTTGCATGTTAGAATCTCATGCAAACCTTCTCTCACACAAGGGTTTCAAGAAAAGGGGGTGAGGGATTTACCTACACAATCAACGGAAGCGGTGGGCAGTCGTGGTAGAGGATTCGTTGAGGAAGAGGTGAGGAGTTGCAAGTATCGGACTCCCTTGGCCCCACTTTGATCTAGGGCCCACCTTTACTCTCCATCACTCTCCCTTTTCTCTCTTCTTTCTTTCCTCCTCTAGGGCAAAATCGTATGGGGAGAGGGGGTGCCCAAATGAAGCCTTTTTATAATGCCAGTTTTGTTGTAAATGATCTCAAGGGTTAGGTTTTTACTATACTAGACCTATGGGAGGGTCTTTCTAAGCTCTAGGGTCTACTATGGGGTGTACACATTGATTTACACGATAGGATAGCCCTAATGATGATCTGCGTATGGATATGATCGGTTTGCCATTTAGATGCGTCGATCAACAGATATGATTAGAAGTCTGTTCAACGGTCACCGATAGTCGATTGGGGCCGCGGCTATACGGATATGAGTAGGAAAATATTCTTACTCCAAGTGTGAAGTTTGGTCACAAACCGACGGTCCGAACTCCTCAACTTTACCTAAGAGTGGACGACTCAATTCACTTAAGTTTCAGCTCCTTTCTTTAGGGTATTTGCACATCTCATGCACTCGTCCTTTGGCTCAAGTTGAACGGTTCTGGACAGTACCCAGGTTTGATTCCCGTGATGGATGTCAAGCCCAGGAAGACGGACATTACTCTATAATTTTGTAACTAGTGACCCAACAATGAGCGGTATAGGGTTTGTTTGGAAAATCGGGGTATTTCTGGAATGAATTAGGTATTGAGATTTCTCGTGGGTAATGATTAGGGCTTGGATTAACTATGTTCACAGTGTGGCCTATTTATAACTAGTAAAAGTGGAGATTTGGTCAAGATTACTCTAAACCGTCAGTTTTAGACTAAAAGAGTAACGGGGTTGATTTGGTCTATTATTCAAGATCCGGACCTTATCTGATTCGGCCCCAGGTAGATCTTTAATTTAGTCATGATTGTCTGGATTAGTTAACGATGAGTCGGTTAGATTTGGGCCCTATGTGGGTAAATCATGGGGCTAAACTTGATGTCCAAGTGATCAGGCGGATTCGTTAGCCTCCTACGGTTGATTAATTTAACTTGTGCGGTTCTTTACTGGTTTCACCCCCGGTATATACTAACATTAAGTGCTAATAGTCATTAAGTAATATTATAAGTTAATAACAAAAATAAAAAAATAAAAAAATTCAAGGATTTTTGGAAATCCAAAACAGTGAAAATTTGGGATGTTACAATCTACCCCCCTTAAAAACAATTTTGTCCCTGAAATTGCCTAAGGGTAGTAAATAAAGATATTATCAGTTCATTTGCTTAAGTTTTGTTGGTTTCGGGTTTATATATGTTTTAGGGTATATAATAAATACGCTACCCTAGCTCATTATGATCTACCCCCCTTAAAACTTTTTTCACCCTGATGGTTTACTAAAATTTATTTACTTACCTATTTATTTTTAAAGATTTAGATTCATGGCGATAGCTTCCCTCTATCTAGAGTGAAATGTTTATTTTCAAGGTTAGACCAATACGGAGAGATGGTTGTAGTGGGCTTGAACCCGATACGTCGATCATCTACTTGACCAGGGTAGAAGGCTCATCGTATCCCTTCATCGTCCTGGTGGATCCCGGTCTTCTGCTCGGTCAAAGCAGTGAGTCCATTGGTAGTTGCCTATGATTGAAAATTGGGTCAAGCCGTGAATACTTTGCAGGTGTATACTTCTGTAATTCCGTAGTCTGATTATTCTTAACATTTGGAAGATATCAAACTTTATTTAAAAGTTTAAGTTTCTCATTTATAATATTTTAGTGGGTGGTGAGTCTCCCACAGTGCCTATGATCAAACGACTATCCTATAAAGGTTTCCAGGAACTTAAGGTTCCTCTCGATATTACCATTTTGATCTTATGGTTAGTGAGTTATGGGCAAATTACACTTGGTTTCATAAATTTTAAAAGGGAAGGAAGAATCGAAAGTTTTAAGGTATTCTGGTGGTTTAGAATGCTAATAATGCTAATATGGACGCAATAAGGGAATTATTCATACAAGCATTCACAAGACAACAAGAAAATTTCAAAACAATCCATACATTCAAATTGAATTCAAAATGTCATTAGTATGACCAGTTATATCCTACAGTATGGATTTACATGTATTACTAGATACTCTAAACATAAAGAAAAAAGTAGACAAATCAAGCAGGAGTTTTAACTGTCTTCAATACATGGTAGTAGTCCTAAAAAACTCCAAACAACTACTAATTTTCGTAAAGTTAAGCTATTATTCTTCTGGGTCGGATGAGGACGGGGGTGCTTCTTCCCTTTGAGGGAAAGGATCACTGGAATGGCAAAGAAAGAGGCAACGGTTGCCAAGAACGCCATATCCCTCGGCTATGATGGATCGGCTGTGAGAAATGTAGGTGGGTCGTTGGAGGGAAGATTTTTTTTTAGGGGTGGTTTTGAAAAGATTTGAGAATGTATTGGAGAAGGATTTGTTAAGAATGGGTTTGGAAAAAATGGATTTGAGGATGGGATTGGAAAATGTGGGTTGGATATTAATTTGAAATGGGGTTTTGAAATTGCGGCTTAGAGTTGAAAGGGATTTGAGATGGGTTTTTGGAAATGGAATGGGTTTGAAAAGAATTTAAAAACGGGTTGTGGAATGTAAGGAGTTGGGAGATGGGTTTGTGAAGGAGGAGAAGATAGGTTTGGAGATGTTGAGTAAGATGAATTTGGAGATAAGTTTAAGAAAATGGATTTGAGGGATGGAAGTTGAGAAGTGATTATGAATGAGTTGAAGAAATGAGATTGAGAAAAGTTTGGAAAGGGTTTGAGAGAATGAGGATTGAGATAGGTTAGAGTGAAGAAGAAGATGGTGGGTTTGCGGATTGGGTTTTGAGATTGGGGGAGGGAGAATTTTCTCTAGGGCTTAGAAGGGTTGGTGGAGGTAATGAGAGTAGTAGAGATAGGCTTTATGGACTCTAGATAGTCCTAAATAACAAGGGAAATGGGCCCCACTCGTGTGTACATTGAAAGGGAGGAGGGGACCCATCTTGTAATGTTTCTTATACTTTTAATAACTGGATTATTTTTAAAAAAACTTTTATGATGATTTACCATCAAGTTTTAAGTCATTCAACCAAATTTCATATCATTTGGAGTTGTAAATAAATTATAAAAATTTTAGAACTAACCACCATCTAAAACCAACAATTTTTGGATAGTTGTCAATTCATTCCAAATATAACTATATTTTTGAACTAACTATACAGATTTAACCTATATCTTAGTTGCCACTGTTGTCATTGTTGATGTAGTTGTTGAGATTGTCGACGTGGTAATGTATTCTCGTAAAGTCGAATTATATTATTTGAAAGTGGTGTCGTGGCCAAGTGTATACATGGGTTTGAGGTCGTGGCGCATGGCTCCTTGGACACGTCTGTTGATGCCAGGTGGTCTAACTTGTTGATGTGGCTGCTGATGTGGTCCTAGAATATCCGGTGGATGACCCTTGCTATTGTAACCACGGTGGAGGTCGTTGATGTAATTGTCGAAATTGTTGTGGCAATCCTTGTGGATACGACGGAGATGAGCTCAAGGAATGGTTGTGCTGAAGAGTAAAGTGGAGATTGTCGGTGCATGGATGGTGGCACATGCTATGGAGGTGGCTGGTAGACTTGTCGAGGTGTGGGTTATTGACGTTGAGGCGCAGATGCTCCTTGAGTCCCTAAATATAGCAGTTATCGGGATAAAAATGAAAATCATACTAGTACTGGAGTTGAGGCGTTTGACATATATGTGCAATGTGATCTTCATATCCTTAGTTGTAGTAGGCTAACGTGTGATCTCGGTCAGGTCTAACTCTTTTATTAACTCTGTCATACCTAATAATCTACCAAGGCTTAAGGATCTCTTAAGGCTTACCTAGTTACTCTTACATACTTACTCGCAATTAATTTGTTCCCAGGGGCATTGGGTATAAGTGTTTATGATGGAGTGTTGTGACTCGTATCGCTCAGATATAATCTACGTCAAAGTAATTATTATTAAATAACATCCACAAACTAATCATTGAATATTTAATTACATTGATTAAAAAAAATATATACATTGAACTTTAATTAATTTCTAAATAAAGAAGGAAAAAAAAAATCTTCAATCTTGCCCAACTGATTCTTCATGTACAAACACTGCAAAATAATCTATAAGAGTGTGAGTGTGATGGCTCATAGGGTCACATCATTCTCAAAATTGAAAATTCAACATTAACACCAATAAAACTCAATAAAATAAATAGGATCAATTACGAGTATTGAATCAGCATTTTACATGACAACAATAACAATTTTTTTTTCATAATAACAAAATAAGATAATACAGTCATCTAAAATCCTTTCTGGTTCAATCCAGGCAGATCACCCATGTGTATTGATCCTTTTAGGGAATGAACCTTGACAGAGCACCGGTGTTGATATTTTTAGGGAATGACCCTCGGCAGAGCACCTGGTGAATAAACTTTTATTGTAAATACCTAAGGTAGAACACTCGTGTGTGTTGATTGTTTTAGGGATTCGCCCAGGGCAGAGCACCCGTGCCGATCCTTTCGGGAATGACCCTGGGCAGAGCACTCGTACCGTGCTGATCATTTCGGGAATGACCCTGGGCAGAGCACCCGTATCAAAATAAAATAATGGTCCTTTCAGGGCAGAGCACCCATAATATAATTAAAAGCATTTAACAATAATCAAATGAATTTATTCCACATATTAGAAATCAAATAAATGCATTCGATTTCATGTAAAATCAAAATTAAATGTCTTAAATCAACAATACGAAATAAATAATTAATGAAATGAAATTATATAATAATATAGTCTTTTCAATTGGGAAAATCACCTACCGATTTAGTGTGATAGATCCCATGTATGATGGATGGAAATTACGTGTAGACAGTCCGACTCGGTTATAGTTATACAAAGTTCAACATACTTCTACAAGAGGCGACTCGGTGTATCCGTTGATGTCTTCCAATACTAAGATATAGGTTGAATCTGAGGCTATGAAATGGTGGAGATCAAAAGCCATTATGGAGAAGGAAGGTTGTGCCTGCGAAAACGGAACGAGTTTCTGCTTCGAACGGAACTTGCGTTGGATGCTCAAGTTTTCAATTTTGATGGCCAGGCTAGGTAGGGTCCACTAGGGATGGTTAGAGAGTTCTAAGTTGTTCATCAGTTTTGCAATATAAGGATAGATTGTGAACTTAAAAACGAAGAAGATCCGTATCTTTAGTGGGCCACATCAAAGGTTTTTAGGCAAGAGATTTCAAGGGCTAGGGTTACTCGAGGGTCCGGATCTATTGGGCGGTTTAGATTGAGGAGTGAGTCCCACCATGATGATGTCATGCATGGTGGATGGGTTCATGTGCGCAATTGTTTGGAGAAGAAGAAGGAAAGAGAGAGAGAGTTGTGGAGAAGAGGTTTGGTTGTGGGGTGATGTGCGTCAACACGTCATTTGTTGTTTTTTTTTTTTTTTTTAATATGCACGGTGGGCCCCACAGGGATGACATGACGAATCCACTCCGTCCATTTATTTTTCCAGATCAAGTTAGGGCATTAGCCCAAAAATGAGGCTGATCCAAGGTTCAAGTGGGCCACATCATAGGGAGCAGTGGAACCCGCCATTTTTAAAAAATTAAGTATAACACCCCACTTGCAAAAAGTGAAAACTTGAAGATGGACCCACCGTGGAAGGAGGATTTCCTACTAGAATCATACCGAGTTAGGGATTCGGCTTTCAAATAAATCGGACCTGAATTTGACCCAACTCAATACCAAGTTCGCACCGTGTCCAATCAGAAGCAATGAGTATTCACAGGATGAAATCACAACTCAAAATCGAAGGCGGATTGCGTACTGAGTAACTTAGTAAACTCTGTGGGGTCCACAGTGATTTATATATTTTATCCACTCCGTACATCCATTTTAACGGATAATTTTAGGGCTTGAACCTAAAAATGAAGTATATTCAAACCTTAATTGGACCACACCACAAGAAACTATGTGAATTGAACATCTACCATTGAAAATTTCCTGGGGGCCACAGAACCTTTGGATCAAGCTTGTATTTGTGTTTTCCCTTCATCCATGTTCATGTGATCTTATGAAAAGGTTGGATGAGAAATAAACATCATTGTGGGCCCTAAAAAGGTTTCAACGGTGGAAATCGTTATTCCAACTGTTTCCTATGGTATGGTCCACTTGATCTTTGGGTATGCTTAAATTTTGGTCTCAACCCCTAAAATAATATGGAAAAATGGATGTACGACGTGGATGGACCAGATTCATTCACAGTGGGCCCAATGGAGTTTACTCAGTACAATAAGAGCGTACTAAGTAACTCAGTACGCAATCCGATTTCCTCAAAACCTAAGTGCAGTCGCCGAAACTGCATCCTCTCCATCAACTACACAACATCTCATATATGAAATATTAGGTCTGCCATTTTATATATATATATATATATATATATATATATATATATATATATATATATATATATATATATATATAGAGAGAGAGAGAGAGAGAGAGAGAGAGAGAGAGAGAGAGAGAAATGCTCACTTACGCATTGGTTCTCACCATAACTCGTGAGAACTTTTTCAAAACTCATCACACATGACATGGGCCCAAAATCTAAACGGTCCATGTGATGTGGCCTAAAATTTGACAATAATCTCTTTACAATTAATCAATAAAATTTTTATGCCATCAATGTGCACCAAGTAATAACATGAAATGGTATTGTCAAGGGATTCTTATTCCTTTTTTTTTTTTTTTTTTTTTTTTTTTCTTTTAAGATTTTATACACACACACACACATACACACAAGGGACCTTTAATCATTCATGTTCTTGTTACTTGAATGTATAATCACGATAGTAAAACAACCTTTAAATCTGTAGATAGGCTAAAAATGAAAAATTGATTTATAAATATCATTCCAAATGATAATCAACATAATTGCAACCATATGTTCATCCCTGTTGCTGTCATTTCTTATGAAAACCAATTAAAATAGGTTACATGTGATCTTGATACATTCGTTGTGTGGTGTTTTTAAAGATATGCAAATATGTATAAAGATGATTTCTTAATAATATAGTTGGAGCACATCAAACAATGCCACATTATTGTTCATGCAGTCGATAAAGGTGTAATTGTGAAAAAGCAGTTACATGATAGATGACGGAAGAATAAATAGAGAATGACAAATAGTGTCAAACTGTTATAGTAATCATCAGAACATAGGAATGATTTAGATTGCCATATTAAGACTATAAATAGCAAATGAATTCAGTAGGAAAAGATAATCTCATACCAACCCAATTAAAACCAAGCATTATCTTTCAATTATTCTTCAATTACCAGTCAATTACATTCTTAATTAGTATAATCATTATACTTTTCTACCAAGTAGATTACATTCCCTAGTATAATCCTTTACTTTTTGCTCACCATCTACATTTTGTAGTGTAGTCTGTAGTGCTAATCAAGTATTTGATAATATTTACTTTAATATGAGTCTATGTTGCATGTTGGATTCAGTTCTGCATCAAATAAATGTTTTTGCTTCATGACCGATTGTAAGAATTTTCATCTTAATTCTCTTTTTGCCTATACCGAAAAGTCATTTTGTATGGAAGACAAATATGCAACCCATCATCAGAGGATGAAACCTATATTCTAAATATCATTTGATCTTATTTACACATTGAGCGAGTGATTAAATTGGCGACCGATATCATCAGATCTCGGTCACACACTACGTGTCTGCATATCTCGACACTTGGGGTCATAGTTGCTCGGTTTAAATTGAGTCGCAAATTCAATTCCGACAAGCTTGCATTCCAACTATCAAAAGCCAAGCAGTAACACAGTCCACATTACATTACATGTATGTCCTATGTCAATTTATTGTTTCAACTAGTTAAAAGGTAAAAAAAATCACAAAAATAACCACATAATTTAACATTGAAGAAAACATATAAATTTTTAATCTCATTTAAGGAATAAATAAAACAAATTACCTTCCAAAGACTATTTTTAAAACCCTACCAATTTAAAAACATAAAATGAAAATCAAATGAAACTTTTTTTAAAAAAATATATAAAAAATATATAATTCAAATAAATCAAAATTTGAATGATAAATTATAGGATTCAAATTATGGAATTGTATGATTCTCATAAAAAATAATTTAAGGTTGGGATTCAAATAATTTTACTTAAAATTCAACTAAAATCATATATAATAAATTATAAATAGTATGATTTTTACAACATTAGTTCCCAAACAACAATTTATACAGTTGCTACTAAGCGGGACCCACCGTTCCTTCCCCTGTAAATGAATGGCCACACTGGCTGCAAAAATGGCCCCAGCCTGAGGTTCACTCACCATATGCGGTATAGAGAAAAACCTTTGGGCCAGTTTGGGCAAACGTTTTAAGTTGTATTAAAGGGTATCACGTGGGATAGGATTGTCAAATCCCACCCACCCTACCCCCCTTGTGTTTGGGCAGTGTCGATTGCAGGTACTCGATCGTCCTTCTATGTATTCAGCGAGATATGGAGGGATTGTAAAATCCCTCCTTGGAATCGATGTCGGCTCTCTCACATCCTTCCCATCCACAACGAAACCAGAAGACATCGTACGGAGACCGATGAGATTTCTCAATCCTAAAACGATGGCGGGAGAGAGGGTATGACAGAGGTGTTTGGCGCGAAATCGCTCCTATATAGATGGATGCATGTTCGTCACCCGTTCTTGCTGGGTAGAGAGGTATTGCAATCGCGCGCTGCCGTGGGCGTTCTATGAGGTAGGTGTTCCCAAACTATCCTTCAAATAACTATCCATTCTTCAGAGGCTTTGGGTTTCATATGGGTTTTGTTGTTTTGTGATGAATTTGCTTTTGGTTGGTTCTTTTGTTCTTCTCTCTTTGGTGTACATAGATGTTGCAGTGGTTCTAAGTTTCTTGTACGCTATTTTGTATTGGAACAATGGAAAGTTGCACATGGGTATGACATTTTTCATATGGGTTTTGTTGTTTACGAAATGATTTTTGTTTTGTTTTGAAATTTTTGCTGTTCTAGAGATGGATACTGCAAATAAGATTTGAACTCGAGAATGTCTATGCTGGAAGGAAGTATTTTGATGTCTTTTGTACTTAATATGGTGAATTTGCTTATGGTTGGAGATTTCTGGGCTTCTTATGCATGGATATAGGGATAAGCAGCTAGCATCTTTTTTCATAAATCTTCGCCCGAAGCGGAGGGTGGAGTGGTTGAAAAAAACCTTGTCTGATATGAATGGAGGAATTGGTGGGGGTTATTCTTGATGGATTAAAATACTTTTATTACGCATCGAAACAGGAATTTCTATTTTGTGGTTTTGTAATAACTATATACTGATTTGTGGGGGAACAATTAGTTTTGTTTCTTCTCTTTTTGTGATGTATGTATATCCGTGTTAAATGTTTGTTAGATACTTAGCCACTATAACATTCTGCTTGCGTTTACATATTTATGATGTTTCCTTAAATGCCGTTTTATCAATCTATCATCTTCACCTGCTTTTATATTATGAATATTATAACATGCATTTTCTCCTATCCTCGTCATATTTATGTGAATGCATATGGGTAACAGTAAATATTATGTTGTAATCAATGGACGACGACCGGGGATATATATGTCCTGGGATGAGACACGACTGCATGTGGAGGGATTTAGCGGTGCTAAACATCGTTCATTCAAAACATTCCAAGATGCGACATCATAGTGGAATGCAAACTATGCAAGTTCAAATAGTGGATTAATTAACAGGGGACGTGGTGAGGTACATTCACCTACAGATGCTCGAAATTTTGTCCAAGAAATTCCGAGATCCATGGTGTGCAAGAGTACACAAACAGATAATGCCATCCTGAAAGTCGGGAAAGTGGTGGTAGCATTAGTAGTTGCAATCTTGGTTTTATTCTTCATATTATATATAATAATTAAGCCGTAGTTTTGGATGGTGTTGCACCACTTGCTGTTTAAATTTTGGTAGACAATAGATAACTTATGTTCGAACTCTTTGATATAGCATGTATAACTACATCTTAACTACAAATCTCATTATCTGTATATTTGAGTGTAAATTGTGATAGAATTGCATGCATTGATCCTTTCTTTTATCCATATCTCCCTCGACATCCATTACTATGAGGTTCCTTACAAATGAAGTCCAGCCTCTTGCTCCCAGTTGAACCAAGGGCCAGGTATGACTACTTGAAACCCGGATTGGATTCCTGTATCATTTCTTAGGTAACGTGTTTTTGTGTGTAGGCAACAAATGTGTGTTTGGAGGCTAATGACCACATCTATTTTGAGACAGGTGAATTTAACAGTGAGGAGTAATACCCTTTGCATATATGCAATCGTCTCTTTGTGTGTAGTGATAATGTATTTACATCAGTCGGATATGAACAAGTAAATCTTAGCATTTTGGTAGTTGACGGAGAAAATATATTTGACTGGGAGTATGGTGTTCTCTTCCTTGTATTATCAAAACGAACATGTATTGAGTCTGCACATTGACATCATGAGTTTTTGTTTAGTACCTATTTATATTATATTCATTTTCGTATTAAACTCCTTACAAGTTCACCCTTGGGTTTATCCGTTCTTCATTATCCATGCCTACAGTATGCAATGGTTTAGAAGATAATCCAGTTGCCACCGAGACTGCCCCTCCTTACTATGATATTGGACATGCGAATTTGTTGTTGTTATAGTGTTGAGGAGCGGGTTTCTTTTGGATGTTCCCGGGGCTATCCTTTTTTTTTTATTATTTTTTTTTTTATGTGTCTATTTTATTTTGTTTTTGCCTTTTATTTATTTATTTATATTTTTCTGTACGCTATTTTCGTGCATCCTAGACCATTCTATTTATGTTTTATTCCGAAGCGTACATTCTGTGTGCAGGTCGGTTTGAATATCTTACGTGGTTGACAGATTTGATATGAAACATGTTTTCATACAACAGTTTAGTTTCCTGATAATGCGTCGATTGGGTGGAGAATCTACGCCGTTGAAATGGTAGAATATCCCATTGAAAACACCTGGTAAAGAAGCTGAAACAATATCTTCATCAGAGGGGCTACATCGATTACCCAAAGGTTTCGATGGTGTAGATAACGTGGTCAATGGACCATCAAGTTTTTTCAATTTATTTTAGGGGAGCATTAGATACTCGAGACTTCTCTTATTGTACAATGCTCGGGCCCTACAGTTTTGGTTTTCGGTTTGTATGAGTGCCCCTATGGTTTAGTGATCTAAAGCGTTGAAACTATGGGGTCCACAATGGACAGATTGTCCACTAAAGATCTGAGCTATAAAATTTATGGATCGACCGTGATATCCACCGTTTCAGATCTTTGACATCCACCGTCTATATGGACTTTTTATCATGTAGTGCATGGGCCATCGAAAGTATGCCTGTGATGACCACCGTTTTCGCACTGTTGAACAGTGTCAGTATTTGTACAATAGTAGAATTTGAAGAATGATGTACAATCTTGCCAAACATCAATCCGGTGGTTATGACAGATACTGAAAGCAATTCCTCACTTATCCAAACAACATTAGGTGGTAGAATGGTTGCAATGCCACACCACCAAAACACGTCCGTAACTGGTCATGGAATTGGTGACTACACCCAAACCACTGACAGTCCACTGACAGCATTAAATGCGTCATATCAGCCAATTCCATACACACCTAAAAACATTTACCCAAACAGGCCCTTATACTCTGGCGGAGTGTGATGGATGATATGCAGGCATTTTGAAATCAGTTAGAAATTGTTTACGACATGTAATAATTTGAATTAAATATTTCAAATTACGGGTCCCAACTTTTTACGGACCCGTGTAAGTTTATTGGACGGTTTACAATGAAAAAAATATCCAATGGACCGAGTTCAACAAGCAGGTATCCACGACTTAATGCATACGGCGTATCAAGTGTCGTCCATGGTCGGAGCATCTAATAAGTCGTCACGCATGTGAGAATTCGTTTTGCGTCTGTCGCGACTTGGGATACAGCGTGTATCGCCACCCACTGGAGCCCACGTGCTGAAATGGTCCGATGATCTGAACCGTCCATATTCTAGTTTCTGTCATGGATAAGCTAAGAGCGTATAATATGGTCCGTTGAAAAGTTACTTTTAATTGTTTTGAATACATTTACAGACTCTGATGTTCTAACCATCCGTTTAGGGAAAGCTTCTCATGAAAGTCCTTATGGCATATATTCCACGACACGAACGATTCAGATGCCAAGAACATACATCATGTGGGCCACAGTGATGTTTTTAAGAATCCACTCCGTCCATCCGTTTTTTCAGCTCATTTTAGTGACTTTTAAAAAAATTGAGGAAGATCCAAAACGAAAGTACTCCACACAACAGGAAGAAGTGGGAGGGAAGTGCCTACTGTTGAAACTTTACGGCGTCCACCCTGATGTAATATGCCATCCAAACCGTTCATATTGTCATTAACTCTAGGATGAACTGAAAAAACAAATATTTTCCTGATCCAAAACTTCCGTGGCCCCACGAACTTTTCAACGTTGAGTGTTCAATTACCATTGTTTCATGTCGTGTGGCCCACTTGGGATTTTAATCTGCCTCATTTTTAGTCTCATACCTAAAAAAAATCTTTAAAAATATATGAACGGGGTGGATTTGTCAAAAACATCAATGTGGGCCCCACCGTGATCAGCGTCCTATAATTGGAGTCCACCTCCTGTAAATCTAGAACACACGTGCTGAATTCCCACTCCGCCGATTTTTTTCCTTTTTAGTCCGATCTTTTCACTTTTCAGTGCTGGAAATGGCGCGAGGCCTGATATGGGCGACGGCCGAGGATATGGCGAGGAACCGAGGACGAGTTCTGTCACTCTACCGGCAGCTCTTGCGGAGTCTCAACTCGCCCAAACTCCCTCTAAATCTAGCCGCACGTTCGGCGAAGAAAGGGGATGTCCGTACGATCTTCATGCTCGGGTCCGATGAACGATCTCTCTCCAACATTGCCGATCTAATCGACGCCGCGGAGTACTTTCTCTCCTTTCTAAGGAAAGGCGAAATCCCCAAATTCAGACAGTGAGACTCTTCTCCCTCTCTTTTGTTGTGTTTTTATAAAAAAAAATTAATTTCAAAAATAAAATATTTTATTTTTAGAAAGTAAATAAATATATTATATATGGAAATTTTATTAAAAATACTCATATGGGTTAATAGCAAGAGGAGGGTTTTTGCCTCCGTGCGGAAGGTGGGAGCCCAAAGAGCCTAATCTTTTTGGTACTTGGTTCGGACCATATGAGCCATGGTGCACTTTGGTAGTGAACCAGAGTGTAGCCAGAGGTTTGACAGGCTGGTGTCCGTGATTCTAGTCATAGTGTTGTTTGAGTGTACCTGACAGATGGCTGTACACGTGGCATTGGTGCCACATGTCGTACACATGGAGATGGTTTGGATGATTGGGATATGGGTGGTGGTTGATGGTAATTATGCCGTTTTATAATAATATAAATCAATAGGATCTTGACTTGATGCATTCAATAAAAACCAAAATGTTGTACAGATTAAAGGGCGTACCTTGCACCATTGGATTAGATATGAAGCTTGGTGGCGATGAGCCATTGCTTGAATGGTTTAAACGGTCTAAATCTTGACTACGTAGTGCCTCTAGCTTGATCAACAACTAAGATCAATTGGGTCTAATCTTTTATCTCCTCAACTCGTTATGATGTGTGAATGGAGATAGGTGTATATCATCACAATGTTGAGTTGGAGAGATGGACCAAGAGTTCTGATATATATAGATGATTTGGTTCCAACCCATCAAAGGAACCAATTAATTATGTGACTCTTCATTTCCTTAAATTAATTAGAAAATTCAATGGCATTGCGGATTTCCTACAATTTTTATACTTAAAATGAGATTTCCTGGAAAAAGTCACCTCTTTAGAATGTGAAGAGAAACCCCTTGGAATGTGAAGAGATATCCCTCGGAATATGAAAAGATGTCTTTGGAATATGAGGAGCCATCTTCACTATACAAAGAGTGTGGAATATGAGAAGTCATCTTTGAATAGAAAGTTGAATGCTCCTTTTGATTGGATGTGATAGTAACTTCAAAGATGGGTCCGGTGAGGCATCATGCAATGCTTGGCCCTAGAGTCCCAATTTGCGCTATTGGGAACCATGGTTGTGTTTTCCAAACCATTGATATAAAGGGTGCCTCCGTGGAAAGCTTGAGCGCAAAAAAATCCTAGGATGGAAGAACTAACCCTTCGATTGGTGGCTAGAAAATTGACGATCATGCATGAAAAGATGAAAGATTCAATGGAAAGGATCTTCCAAATGTGTGGAAACTTTGGTGCATGGGCCATCCATGGTGGGGCCTATCATTATGGTTTTGAATATTCATTGCATTACGACCATATCAACCACCATGTAACAATATCGATGATCCCCATTACATGTTATAGGGGTGAGCCAGTTTGTTAATAAAAGGGGTCATATTGGTTGTTACATAATGGTATCTGCGACCCCTAATATAGAAGATGGCCCATAGCCACATGCAAGGTCACGACAGGGATGATGTGCTGAAAAGGTAACTTGGATCATGGTGAAAGCCACCACAACGTGGAAAGGACTATTTGGACAACCATAGTGCAACTGCACGCCCCCTCCTGTTGAAAATGGGTAGTGGAAAGGGCTAACTAGAAAAGAGGCCAAAGTGAGTGCCACCACGAATGTTGGCTGTAGAGCGTGGTCGTAAGTTACGATGCCAATGGTTTAAGACCCTAGCTTAGCACGTTCCATAAGTCTTGGGGCTTTTGGCTTACTGGTTAGGTTCTTAATGATTGGTATTAGAGCCAACACCATGTCCTGTACTCAAGTCACGGGAGGGGTGACGTGTGTGGAAAAGGCAACCTGGATCAGAGTGAAAACCGCCATAGCATGGAAAGGACTACTTGAATAGCATGAGTGCATGCAACCACCAAGCCCTCTCCAAGTGGAAAAGAGCTAGTCGCAAGGGCTACTTGGAAAAGAGGTCAGAGTGAGTGCCGCCACAAAGTGGGCCCTTGTGGATGTTGGCTATGGAACGTGGTGGTATGTTCTGATGCCAATGCTTTAAGAGCCCATCATAGCACGTTCCATAGGTCCTAGGGCTTTTGGCGTATTGGTTAGGTTTTAACAATTGTATGTGGCTATCGGTCATCTTCTTTGCTAACTCCAGTATGTATATGTTTTAGGGGTGAATTGGTTTGTTAGGAACAAAAAGGGCCGTATCGGCCGATGCAGACCAATATGTATGTATAGGCATTGATAAAGGGCTGTTACGGCCATCACATGACAACACTAGTAAAGGCCCTGTTTTGAAATTTTTATTTTCAAAATTTCTCTCGTTTTTTCCACTTCTTTCTTCATTTCAACCATGAAGGAAGCTAAGAAACTAGCTTTTAGCCAAGATGTAGACTTATTTTAAAGTTTAAGACATAAGATTTGAGTGGGATTTGAGGAATCAAAGTGGAATGGACCATTTTGGGAAACATCGAAAGGTGTAAACAATTTTTTCCTTTTCTTTTCCTTTTTGTGTTTATTCATGTATTATAGACCCTAATACACAAAATCATGCTTGATTTGTGTTCAATTGGGACCTATTTGGTTGACTTTCAGCAGGTCAATAGACATCATTCTTATCAAAGAATGGTTTGTCACACCATAAAAACACATAAAAAGATAGATTATGATATTTTACAAATTTTCCTATTTTCCTTTATTTTTTTCAAGATTTTTTTGTGCAAAAAACTTTCACCCAATACATGTTCGATAAGCCCTGTACCATGTTGTTTTTGGGACTTGCAAGTACACCCACCGATGCTATTATAAAAACCTTGCCTATCATAGGAATGGTTTGTATCACTGAATAATGCAGCTCTACTTGTACAAATTGAGATTCCAACGGTACGTAAGAAACTCTAGGGTCAATCATTGAATGGCTTCTTTGCATCCGAAGAGGATTGATTGAATGTCTTGAATTCCCATTTTATAGACAAGTTCATTTAGTTTGGATGCTGAGTTTTTTGAAATCTCCTTTGTTATGAATAGACGAGGAATGGATTGTCGGTGATAATTAAGCTTAAGAGCCTTTTTTAAGTTGAATGATCTCTCCCTGGTCGCTGCAGAGCAGT
This sequence comes from Magnolia officinalis, assembly GCA_021015155.1. NCBI lineage: Eukaryota > Viridiplantae > Streptophyta > Magnoliopsida > Magnoliales > Magnoliaceae > Magnolia > Magnolia officinalis. The sequence continues at coordinate 68,916,166 of JAJHSJ010000010.1, forward strand.
CCATATATCTGTGTCTGTTTTCACTTATAAATATCTCAATAATGATGATAGAAAGATGTAGGAAAACTGCACCTGGTTTTTTGTGAGTGTGCAGTGAGAAGACCATCAATTTTATGTCTTCTTCATTTGCAGTTCATCATCCTCTATTGATATCGAGGCATGCAAAAACATGACAATAATTTTTTGTACTTGTATCTTGATTCTCCCATGATGCTTGTGTTGAAATATATATAATGACCTATATGACTTTTGGACTTTCATGGGTGTCATTTCACATTCCCAGGACATCTTTCATATTCCGAAGATGTCTTTTTGTATTTCAGGGATATCTCTTTATAGTCTAAGAATGTCTTTTCACACTCTAAAGAGGTGACTTTTTCTATTTATGGAAAAATCCATTTTAAGTATAAAAACTCTTGGAATTCCGTAATGCTATTGAAATTTCTAATTGATTGAAGGAGATGAAGAGTTATGTAATTAATTGGTTCTTTTGATGGGTTAGAACCAAATCATCTATATATATATATTAAGGCTCTTGGTCTCTCTATCCAACTCAACATTGCAGTGATACACACTCATCTCCATTCATGCATCATAGTGAGTTGAGGAGAGGGAAAATCAAACCCAGTTGATCTCAATTGTTAAGCAGGCTAGAGGTGTTGCATAGTGAAGATCTAAACAACTGAAATTATTCAAGTAATGGCTTATCACCATCAAACTTTTTCGTTTAATCCAATGGTGTATGGTATGCCCTGTAATATGTGTAAGTCATGGTTTTATTTAATATATCAAGTCAAGATCCTATCAATTTATATTGTTGTAAAACCGTTTAATAGCTAACATATAGTATCAGAGCATAGGTTCCGACTGATGCATTTGATAGACCATTTATATTATATTTTCATGTGATGTTTTGATTGTCACCCAACATATGATCGATTGTACGCATATCGAGTTTATATGTGCATGGACCCTGATGATAGTGAGGTCATTTTCAAGTTCCATGTAATTATGTGATGTATTGGAAGAATCATGTTGTTAGGTTCACCAATTGATAACACAACATATTTCATGGGCTCAAATACGATGGGTCACCAATCAATTGACATAATTTTGCACTCTTGATATACATATACATGTATATGATGATCATCGTGTTCGCACATAGAATTTTGTTTTTTGCCTTATAAATCTATAAATCTATAACATAGGCAAGAAGAAGACCAGGCTATGGAGGATGGCGATTCTTGCCATTTGGTGGTCTGTGTGGGTAGAAAGAAATGGGAGATGCTTCTCGGACCACACTAATTCAGTTGAAGTAGTTATTTCCAAGTCTACGCGTCTCATGATAGAATGGGCTACATATGTAGATTCATTGAAGGCTAGTGATCTTAACTTTATTGGAATTTAGAGAGTTTGTATTCTTAGCAGATTCTCTCTCCTTTTTGTATCTTCCTCTTTTCTTAATACAATTGTTATCTTTTAAAAAAAAAGTGTCTTGTTTGAATTATGATTGTCACCTTATTAGGCTCATCATGTGTGTTTTGGCTCATGAGCTAAAATGTTGTCGTTTGCTCAAATCATTGAAGTTATGGCCAAAACGAATTAAGTGGGCCACTAGTGGCACAATGATCAAACAATCACTTGTAGCTCTCTTAGGCCATTTGTGATGAGGACATCAGACCCTTCGAAGTTTATCAAAGACGAAGGCGGCCGACGAATACATCTTTATGGTTCGATGATCGTTCACATCACAACCAAGGATGATTTTGAAGACCTGGTTAATGGCACAACTAAGGATGATTTTAAAGACCTTACACGTGTCCTTGGATTAATTGAAGGCTACACATTAGGAGGACACACGTGTAGGATGAGTTAGAAGACTGATCTGTTACACATGATTTTTTAATATTAAAATTTTTAGAAAGCTTTATTTTGCGCGTTTTTTCTTCTTCTTTTGTTATAGGGGTAATTTAGTCATTTTCTTTTAAATCCGAATTTTATAAATATGGTGCTTTTTACCCTAAACATAGTAATGTTTTTTTTTTTTTTTTTTGAAATTTTAATGAAAGCTTGGTGCCTTCTTTCCATTTCTCTCCGTGGGTACTATTCATGTATGATTTACAATAATAACATTCATCATATAGTATATAATTAAAGAATCAACTTGCATACATCAACCGATGAGGATGGCATGGTGATGATGTGATTCATACATTCAAATTTTTCTTTAAGTGTTTGATCTCCGTCGGATGAAAGGACGTAAGAGGATTATAGGCAAGAGGGAGGGACCAAATGGCCTGAAGATTGGCCCTTGACATTGGAACAAGAGGCTGTGGTGGCCCCACCATGTCCTTTGTACTCCAAGTCGATGTTGTTGAGCTCGACGTTCTGGCATGGCTGGTATTTGCTGCACAAGAGATTGACTGCGACCTTAGATGCCGATGTGCCCTTAATGTTGATGAACTTGACATTGTTGATCTTGACATGGGATGGAGACTGCAAGAAAGAAGAGAATGCATTACGGCAATGATAGGACGTACATGTATGCTTTACACTCTATTTAATAAAAAAGAGAGTGAAAAAGCATTCATACATATGTGTGTCCGTGCGTACACACATATGTATGTTATATTGAATATAAATAAGATTAAAATACGAAACTTCAGTTAAAATTAATAAAATCATTTAAAAGCTTGAAGAAAGAAAAGAAAAGAAAAGAAAAACCTCAATTCACCAGATTTCACCAAAATTCAAGAAAAACTCAATCTATCCAAACTCCAAAGAAACTAGTCCATTCGCTTTGTAGGCATTCTCCATTCCACTCAATGCTAGATGGGGTTTATACACTTCTCAAACAAAACCCATCTTCCAAATTAAGGCCGACGCCATTTAAAAAATGGCATATTTGCCATTCCATTTGTGCACTTTTCCGAATCAAATTTCAAATTTCAATCTGCTAATCATGCTCTGCTTCCAAATGGTGATTGTATCAATTTCTTTTGTTCGAGAAACTAGTTCATTTGCCCTTTGGACTCAATTCGGTAGACTTTCTCCATTCCACCCAATGCGAAATGGGGTTTCCACACTTCCCAAACAAAACCCAATTTCCAAATTAAGGCAGATGCCTTGCCACTTATGTGCTTTTCCAAACCAATTTTCAAATTTCATGAAGGGCATATTTACCAGTAGTGCTGTTTCCAAATGGTGATTGTACCAGTTTCTTCTGTTGGGAGAAACTAGTTCATTTGCCATTCGGATTCAATTTGATAGACTTTCTCCATTCCACTCAATGCCAAATGGGGTTTTCACACTTACCAAACAAAACCCAATTTGCAAATTAATGCAGACGCCTTGCCATTTGCCGGCTTTTCCAAACCAATTTTCAAATTTCGATAAGGGCGTATTTACCAATCGTGCTCTGTTTTCAAATAGTGATTATATCAGTTTTTTTCTGTTGGAAGAAACTAGCTCATTCGCCATTTGGATTCAATTCGATAGACTTTCTCCATTCCACACAATGTGAAATGGGGTTTCCCTACTTCCCAAACAAAACTCAATTACCAAATTTAGACTGTCACCATTTTAAAATGGTACACTTACCATTTGTGCGCTTTTTTGAAGCCAAACGTGTTGTCGAAAAAGCAGTTTTTTAGGGACTTAGAAAAAAAATAAAATAGTACCTCTTGATTGCAAGAAGGAAGTGGGCAGTATTTCTGATCGATGATGATTGGATTGTAGACATTGTTCATGACTATATCTTGGAACAGGAAATTTGATGCCAAGCTAGGTTTTGATCCAGCCCATGTTTTGATCCTTACGCCATTGGTGGTGCCTGTGAGGGTGCAATTTCTTACTGTTAGGCCCACCACATCTCCCTCATTGGAATACTTGCCGAGGCTGCCTACACTGATGCCATGGCCTGGTCCGCAACGAACGTCTGAGATGAAGATATTGGAACTTCCAGCTCCAATTGAGATGCAATCGTCGCCAGTGCCTATAACAGAGTGAGATATCTTGACCCCACTCGAACTTCCTATGTGGATGCCGTCCGTGTTTGGGCTATCTTTTGGTGCTGAGATTTTAAGGGAATGGAGGTTGATGTTCTTGGACCCAAAAATGTGAATGTGGAAGAACTTGCTATCGACGGATGATATGCCGCGGATCGTTCCATCAGTGACGAAGTTGAGCCGGATAGACTGTTGGTGCATGAATGCAACACATTGGATTACTTGGGGCCGTTTGGACGGCACTAGAAATGATTCAAACTCATTTTTTGCAATTAAAAATAATTATGTGCAACACATTGGATTTCCTTGGGCCCGTTTGGCTGTCACTAAACATGATTGAAAATCATTTTTACTATTAAAATGATTCCAAATCATTTAAAGTTATTTTACTACACTAGATATGCAATCATGTAGAGCGTTGCCCATGCACAGGTAAGCACCCATGCCAACATGGCAATCGCATGCAAGATCTGAGCTTTCCATGAAGTGGGCCACACTGTTTCATACACCGTTGCCGACTTAAGGAATGGAATATAATGATTTCTGGGCCAGAAGATCTAAGAAGTGTGGCCCACCTGATGGAAGGCTCGGATCTTTCACGTGTATCAAACATTGGCACGTGTGCTTGTATGTGCATGGAAATTCTAGCTAGGAATAGGAAACTTACTGTGGGTAGAATCTTGCAGTTTGCCTTCATGGGGCACTGGTTGTGTGGCCATGCCGACGCTCCTTGACCGTCGAATTTTCCACCTCCTGTGATCAACAATCCTTTGACGTAATGGAATTCAATCCAACCGTCCGATTGAAACTGGCTGAGATCAGATGGAGCCTTCAATACTCCTGTGACTTGAAGCACCATGGATCCCTTGCATGGCCCTCTCAATACCACTGGGCCCACCAGGAATGTCCCACCTGGAATCAAAATCCTACTGTTTCCATTCCATCCACACGCTGCCTTCCATGCACCCAACAGAGCCTACAGAAAACATGAAATACATGAATGACTTTTAGGGTCCCACAATCATATCCACCTTTGCTTGATAGATCCACCCCTATTCTCTACTTTGGGTAATATCTTAGTACCGAGTTGGACTACTAAATTTCCAAAAGGTAGAAAAGAATATTAAACCACACGCGTGTACAAGGCAGCCCACCTACACGTCACCAGGTGTGGCATGTTGGTGTATGTGTATGAAATCTAATCCGTCAATCCTGTGGGTCCCACTGTGAGAATGTCTTGGCCCAATAATTAGGCTAGTCTGATTGTCAGATTGGCCACAGTTTCCGAAGCAAATGGATGGCTGTAAAAAGTTGGCTGCATTTTTCTATCATAAGCCGTTGTGGCCCACCTGAAGAATGGGGCAATCTGATTTTAGGGCCAGATTATCTATATTATCAGACTCATCTGACCGATGGATTGGGTTTTCTCCCGTCTGCCATGCTGGCACATGTAGTGGCGTGTAGGTGGGATGCCATGTACACGCATGCACGTCTGGCTCACTATGAAATTAAATTATTGCAATTTAATTCAGTTGGGCATCCAAACGCAACCTTTGGTAGTTGCAATATGAGGGCCAGTAAATCGAATTATTGCAATTCAATTCAATTGTGCATCCAAACACAATCTCTAGTAACTCATAATGAACCTAGTGGGGCTAGCTCCACTTTGGTCATTTACCAATTATCGCTAGTCAATTCAACTGAACATCCAAACACAACCTCTAGAAATCGCAATTTGGGTGCTAATCTTTCCTAATGAATGCAGTGTGGCTATCTCCACCCTGGTCATTTAAACTCTCTATCCAGGTGAATTATGGTAATTCAATTCAATTGAGCATCCAAACACAACCTCTAGTAATTGCTATTTGGGTGCTAATCTTTAGTAGTGAATGTAATGAGACAAGCTTCACTCCGGTCATTTATTCTTTATCGAATTGAATTATCGCAATTCCCTTCAGTTGATCATCCAAACACAACCCCAGCAATCACCATTCAGGTGCTGATCTTTCATAGTGAATGTAGTGGGGCTAGCTCCACTTGAGTCATACACTCTTCACTCCATTGAATTGAATTTTCGCGATCCAATTCAATTGAGCATCCAAAGAATTTTAATCTTTCGTAGTAAATGTAGTGGGGCTAGCTCCACTTAGGTCATACACTCTTCACTTCATTGAATTGAATTTTCACAATCCAATTCAATCAAACGTCCAAACAACTTTAATCTTTCATAGTGAATGTAGTGGGGCTAGCTGCACTAAGGTCACATACACTACGTCGAATTGAATTATCGCAATTCAATTCAAATGAGCATCCAAACACAACCCCCACTAATGGCCATTTGGGTGCTGGTCCCTCATAATGAACCACATGGGACCAGCCCTACTTTGGCCATTAACTCCATGTCAATTGAAATATCATAATTCAATTCAACACACATCCAAACACGGCCGTTAGTCATTAAATGCACCCGAGACGCTACTCACCCTACTAGTATCCGTTTTACCGTCCGAAATTGCTCCAAAATCCTTCACATTGAATACTCTAACCTGACCGTCGGCTCCGGCGGCCAATGCGAAAAAGAACAATAAACAAACAATCGAAGAGTCCGAATCGAACCCATTAGTCGAAATTTCGAACAATCTACAATTGGATTTTCCTCTCTTTTGATTGTGATTTTATGAATGTATTGAAGAAGCAACATCTAGCATTGGATTCTTATAGTCTAATAAAGGAAGCTCTTTACCTGTAAACCTTCTAACTTCCTTTTTAGTCTTTGTAGGATTTTAACTGCTTGCATGCCTTGTCACGTTTTTGTGAGAGATGTATCTTTTGGTACATGACCCACATGATAGTTCACCACACATTTTAAAGTTTATGTGATTCATGTAATCAATCTGGACCGTCCAAATCATGGCATCCCTCATGGATGGATCATAGCGCAAAATTGCAATATTGGGACACTCTCAGCTATCTGCTTCGCTTAGTAGAATTTGGACAGTGACCCATATTAGTTTAATCTGTCTGTTTTGATTGCAGCCAATATTACATGGGCTATCGTCCATCTCTTGGACGATTGGACGGTGGATGATGATTGATGGGTGACCACCATTTGGAAAATGGTGGTGAACAAGCTGTGAAGGTTTGTGGTATCTTGTGGTTAACCTCTCCCTAATCTTAGGTTGCCTTTTGTGTTGCAGCCGCATACTTTTTAAGGATTTCAGACGCGCAATCCCGTTTCACTGTTACTTGGGGAAGTGGATTGCGTCCTTCCCCTGCCTGTATAGACTTGGTACAGGCAGGGCTTCTATGGGGCCCACTGAGATGTATGGGTTTCATCCACGCTGTCCATCCATTTTTACAGATCATTTTATAATGCGGGCCTAAAAATTAGGTAGATCTAAGGATCTCGTGGACCACACCACAGGAAGCAGTTGTGATGATGATGCCCATCGTTGAAATATTTATAGGGCACACCGTGATGTTATTCTTCATCCAACCTGTTGATAAGGTCACATAGACTTGGATGAAGGGTAATCACAAATATCAGCTTGATAAAAACTTCTACGGCTCCCAAAAAGTTTTTAATGGTAGGTGTTCAATTTACACTGTGTGGGTCCACTTGATCCTTGGATCTCCCTCATTTTTTGGATCTTTTCTTAAAATGATCTCAAACGTTGGATGAACGGTGTGGATAATACCCATACATACCAGTGGTCCCAAAACAGCTCCTGCCTGGACTGAGTCTGTCCATGCAGGGGCAGGACGCAATCCACTTCCATTACTTGTAGCCTTCACATTGCAACCGATTCCGTTAACTTCCTCTCTCGCTTTCTGTGGATGATCATACACGTCGGTAACTGCTGTGTGGGGCCACCATGACGTTTGAGTACCATCCAATCCGTTCTCTCTCTCTCTCTCTCTCTCTCCTCCCTTGGGAGTGTTGGGTGCTGTAGGGCCCACTTAATGTATGTGTTTTATATCTATGCCGTCCATACGTTTTGACATATCATTTTAGGGCATGATTCAAAAAATGAAGCAAATCCAAATCTTTTGAAGAATAACCTCCGGTGATTCGTCAATACCAGTATCATGCCGGACCGGTTTTGGGTATTGATTTTTCCAGAATGTTGATGGTAAACTGGCCAGTTATGGGCCGGATGGGATTCGTGTGTGGCACCATGCACTGCCACACCCATAAAGACTAGTATTCGAATGACTGAATTCAAAAACTGCTTCTTATTCAATATCTGCTTCTTTTTCTTCACCTCTTCGTCTCTCCGTCTTGATCATCATCTTCTTCATCTTCTTCTTCTTCTTCTTGTTTTTATTTTTTTATTTTTTTTATGGTGTTCACCTTGATCTACTTCTCCTTCTTTATTTCTAGAAAAATATACAACCTAAGAAAGCTCTACACTTGATGAATGGCTTGGATTGCATGGAGTTTTTTTCTCTTCTTTCTCCTTTTTTTTATGTCGGATCCATCCTGAAGCTTTGTAAGTTAGGCTTAACCTACACCGTTTGTAGTACCCCCAAGATGTTTTCATCACATCTAATCCGTCCATCATGTGAGTCATGTAATGTTCTCCTGGAATCCAAAAATCAGGTTGATCCAATACTTAAGTGGGCCACAACACGAGATCGTGTGGGACGGTGATGGCCACTATTAAAAACATAACATATGGATGTGGGGCCCACTATTTTTTTTTAATATGCTATCCAATCCATTCAGAAGATCTGCTCCACCAAAATGAATGAATTCCCAAAATCAGGCAATTCCAAACCGACAGGTGGGCCACACCCCATGATTTTATAGTTTTCTTTCATGATTTTACATGGCAGGGTCCACATGAGCATCAGATCGTCCTGATTTTCGAGCATCAAGAATCACATGAGTGAAAAGATGTTGGACGGATTGGATGCCATGCACACATCATGGTGGGCCCCGCATATCATGGTTATATTAACTCCTATAATTACTTGTGTTATTCTCCATGAACTTTTATTGAATTTTCAAAGACAATGAACAAAATATTACTTATCATACTTCAAAAATAAACCATAGATGCTGAAACTATACAATTAAAACCTAAAAATCAAGCTCGATGGCAGATGCAGATCGCCATTGTTTCGCCTTCTCGAATCCATTGACGCAGTACTGATAATCATCGATCGTCCGATCGATCTCTTCCTGTGTGTTCATCACAAATGGCCCGAATTGCACCATGGGTTCGCCCAACGGTTCGCCTCCAATGACCACAAACCTAAGGATTTTGGATGAGTTGTTCCATGCTTCGAGCCCGTCGCCGGGTCCCAGGAGGAGAATGTGGTGGGCCATGGTGGGGGAAGATTTCGAATTGCCAAAAACACCCTCACCTTCTAGGATGTAGACAAATGAATTCCATGAAGATGGTATAGGTTGCTGGAGATGAGCTTTTGGTTTGAGTGTGAAGTCTAAGTACATGTTTGGTGTTCTTGTATAGACTGGTGATCGAATTCCCAACGCTTCTCCGGCGATGATTCGGACTTCGACGCCATCTTTTGAAGCTTTTGCGATGTCTTTTCCCTGTAATTCTTGATATTTTGGTTCAATCCTGCAGTTCAGATGGAAGGAATTTGAATGGATGGCTTGGTTCATCTTATAACAGGGGTACGAGGGCGACAGAAAATACCGAAAAGTCAGTCTCACTTATAGCTGTTGGGGGTGTCATATTCAATAATTCAAAACATTCATCACCATGGATGGGCTACAATATTTCCTCTGTTTTTGGTGGGCCATTGATTGAAAGTTCAGGATCTTCCAATCTTGGAATTATTTAAGGTATCTGCCATTATATCAACGGTTAGGATCAACAAACCATGACCCCAGATCCAACAGCTATTGTCCCAATGTATCCTATAACAATATTTCAAAACATAGTGGCCCAGCCCGGACTTGGCTCATGACTAGGTCACTCAATAACATATACTGAGTTTCGGTGTATGATCGTGACTCGGTCACTCGATAATATACACTGAGTTTCGGTGTATGGCTTGTGACTCGGTCACCCAATAATATATACTAAGTTTCGGTGTATGGCTCGTGACTCGGCCGCTCAATAATATATACTGAGTTTCAGTGTATGGCTCGTGACTCGATCACTCAATAATATATACTGAGTTTTGGTGTACGGCTCAACCCCGGTTTAGATCATAACCTTACATTTTATGTTTGGAAGAGAGGTTGACCACAGCTGCAGGCCCCTTTGAGTTTCCATCACTTGCAGGCATTTCTGAATGCACGATCCCCCTTCCAGCCGTCATCCATTGCAGATCATCGGCTTTGATTGTGCCCTTGTGGCCCGTGAAATCTTCATGGGTCACAGCTCCCTACAAAGATGGGGAAAAAAAAAAAAAAAAAAAAAATTTAATAAAAAAAATCATATTGGAGTAAGTTCTGTATGAAAATAGCACTATCACATGCATAAAATAAATGGTGTGGTGTGTCTTTGATGGTATTATAATGGGATTATAATAAATAATTTTATGTTGGTAGTTAAGTCGTTAACTTTTATCAAGCAAGAATTATATTGGACGGTGAAATTGTTTTGTGCAAGTGGGGCCATGATCTTGTATATGTTGATGATAACCCTATTTTCACCTAATTCGCAAAGAGATCAGCTAAAGAAAAACTCAAATGGGCCACACAATGAGAATAATGTAAGATTGTGCTTGCAAACCTTGGTCCACTTGACTTTTGGATGAAGATGATTTTTGTATGTTCTCTTCATCCTGATGAGTCACACTTGATGAATGGGTTTGATGAAAGATAGACCTCATGGTGACCCCACACACAAACCAATGGTTGGCGCTCCATCCCCATTATTCCTTTGCGGTGTGGCTTACTTAGGGCCTGTTTGGCCAGGCAAGGTGGATTGTATTAGGCTGTATTAGGGTGGATTGGAAGGAGCAATCCGGGGATTTGGCCGGGCGTGCCAAACAGGCAGAAGTTGGATATAGCAATCCCATAGGATTGCCAACAATCCACTGACATCACCATCATTACCTGGAATTCCACCCAATCCCTCCTAATCCCACCCAATCCCTCCTAATCCCATCTATTTTGCCAGATATATGTTTGGTTAGACGGAGCAATCCCAGGATTGGTCGGTGTAATCCCGGGATTGGCAAGGCGAGCCAAACATACTCAGTGGTGAGTTCCCTGGATATAGCAATCCTATTGGATTGGCACCAATCCACTGACAGAGCCATCATTACTTGCCATCAACCCTAATACAATCCAATCCCATGGGATTGGCCCATCCAAACACGCACTTAGGGTTTTGGATCACGTCAATCTTCGGCCCTAGTGCCTAGCATCGAAGATTGCACCTAGTGGACTGAGCGGATTTCGCATATAAAACAACATGGGTGTAAAGAGATTGGGTGTTGTAGAGGACTTTGGTCGGTCTAGACCTAATAAAAGACGCGGAGCACTTCGTGATGAAATGACTTGGCGAGATTTGATTGGAGGGTACATATGCTATAAAAGATATAGGGACCACCAATCCAATCTTGCCCTATCATTTCACCACCAAGGTAGGTTGTGAGCTACCCGACGCCGACGATGAATCAACATGCTAAGTTAGGGCTAGGCAAAGCTCTGTCCAAGTCCGACTTTTATTGTTTAACATAGACCCTAACCTATGACAGGCTAAAATGGTCTAGCCCGAAATTTTTATACTAGACTCAAGCTCCAAACTAAGGTTTGCTAAGATGATGAAATTTTTATACTTGATTGAGAAAGCAGCATGAAGTTTAAGACCCAGCCCAAGCCAGCTCAAAAGACAGACGGTTAGCCCGGCCCATTGACAGCCTAGTTAGAACGACAATTGCTACAAGTCTAGCTTCGGCTGGGTCTGTTATCCTTGGGCTAGGGCTATTAATGGACTGGGCTGGCCCGTTAGGGTAACAAGACTAGCCCACTTTAGCTGGAATATTGGACCCGAGAACCGCCGGGTCCTAGAATTTAAGCCCACTTACTAATTGAGTGGCCCACCTAATTAGTGAACCGAACCGTGCTATTGTTGAAGCCCTTTAATGGAAGGATCGAATTCGCACGTGCTGTGTGTACGTGAGATGGTTTATACACACGTGTGGGCTTAGTAGAGCTCTTTTTACAAAAAAGGACAAAACAAAACTAACTTTACAAATACACCCTTGTTGGTACTGATACATACCTGTAACATGTAAGTCACTGTCTCGAAGCCTGAAACAAAACAGAGAGAGGAAACAGACAAACAAAGACAGTCAGAGAGAGAGAGAGCGAGAGAGAATCCAATTCGACCCAGTTCAAATCCATTAGAATCTGAGAGAATCTAATTCCAAATATGATGGGATGAAATACAGATTCGATGGGGTTAAAACCTCTATGTGGATGGTCTGGAAATCCGGCTGGAGCTGTAACTGCAGGATTTCAAAGAAGCAAGGAGAGAGATAGTTAGAGAATAGAAATTTCTTCTTGGAAGCTAGAATCAAAATGAAAGGGTAGAAAATACCCACTTGAGAATTCATCCAAAAGAAGAAAAGGGTCGAAGTACTTCATCTCCAGCCTGAAAAATTAAGACCCATTTCAGTAAAACATATTGACATTCTCTGTAACTTCTATTCAAGGATATGAGACTTGAATGTGAGAGAGACCCATTTAGTAAAGCAAATTCTTCAAATTCCAGAGAGAGAGAGAGAGAGAGAGAGAGCATTAAAGAGCTTGAATTACAGTAAATTATATATATATATATAAAGAGAGAAGAAAATGAGAGAGAGAGAGAGAGAGAGAGAGAGACTGGTAATAACCTGCCAATGCTTCTTCTAACAACTGCTCCATCACCTTCATGTTGTGGCCTTGCATGAAATTTCCTCACCACGAGTCGTGGATTCTCAACAACATTGCACTCTTCTATTCCTGCCATATCCTCTCTCTCTCTCTCTCTCTCTCTCTCTCTCTCTCTCTCTCTCTCTCTGAAAAAACGTGTGTGTTGGAATTCAAATGTAAAGAGAAGTGGCGGTATTTATAAGGACAGATATCTACACCTTTTTCTCCGCCTATGGTTTGGATTTGATTTTAAATGAAGTCAATCTTTTTTTTATGCTCTTTCTTAGTTCCTTCTAACCCCACGATTCCTTCCAATATCACACATCATGCTGATGTACTGCTGATGCTCTTCCCATCCCTACCATCTGCAGGACCAGTGTCGTATCATACACATGCACACTTACTCACTCATGTTCTATCCATGTGCACTCCATCCCGACCGTTCAACTTGTGGGGCTCACCATGGATTACCGGCCCAGTCATTGTAGAGAGCACATTCAACAAAAACCTGTGGGGTCCATTCAAATTGTGTGTGCAGGTGTGATATCTTCTCCTTCCATCATCTGCCTCGGCCATATCATGGTTTGATGTATCATCTGACCGGTATCACACATGAACAATATGGTTGTATCTACTTGAAAATAAACCCATGAAGCAATCATCAATGTGGTCCACCAAGAAAATAAATGTGGTTCAAAACTCATGGTCTACCAGGGGGAAATTGGTTGAAATCTTCGTGAGAGGGTGGTCTCGACCATTTATAAGATGAGTCGGCTGTAGAGTAGGTTGCATACATATTATTGATATAGATGGACTGAAAAAAAGTTGAAGAGAAGTGATCTTAGATAAGACATTAATAATATATTTCAATTTTTCTTTTATTTTTTACATATTCAAGAGTTGTTATACCTCGCAGGTTCAAGGTTCATACTACGTGGAGAATATGGTATTTTTTAGGGTTGTACACGAACTGAGTTAGTTCATTTAGCTCGCTTGACTCGACTCAAAAAAGCTTGACTCGACTCGGTTCGAAACTAAGGTCGAGCCGAGTTGAACTAATTTTTTGAGTTCGAAAAAATTTCGAATCAATTTCAAGCTTGCCTGTGCTCAACTCAACTTGGATCGAACTCCAACTCAAATCGAACTCGGATTGAACTAGTTCAATGACTCAATTATTTTGATATTGATGTTGCTCAAGTGTTTAATGAAATGACTCAACAAAGTGTCAACCGGTGGCCAAGAATGTATTGATATGAAACAAATACTCCTGTTTTGATTTTGATGTTGCCTATTGAGCATTTGATGACATACCTGTAAAATCGTTGTTGTTGTTTTACATGCAGTAAAAAATTGAAGGTGTGCTCCATGTATTTGTGAAAATGCTACATAGGCGAACTCAACTCGATCTTAGCTTGAACTTGACTCAGTGACACACATTCAACTACAGATATCAAAGGTCAGGATCATCCCTGAAAATTGACCACTCCTATAATTCCCCAAAAATGTTGGTAGGATGGGAAAGACCAACGGCAACTATTTGACACACAACTCGAAACCACTAGATGAGTGGGGACACAGATTGCGTGGCAACCCAGCCACTGTAGGGCCCACCGTGATGTATGTATTTTATCCACGCCGTACATCTGTTTTGACCATTCATTTTAAGCTAAGAGCCCAAAATTAAAGCATGACCAAAGCTTGAGTGGACCACTTCACAGGAAACACTGATGTTTATTTGTCATCCAACCGGTTCATAATGTTACATACGCCTAGATGAACTCACCTTGATTCAAAACTCACCTAGATCTTCATCCTCACTGTTTCCTATGGTGTGGACCACCTGAGCTTTAGATATCCCTTGATTTTTGGGCTGACAGATTTAAATGACGTGGCAAACCGATGGACCGGCGTGGATAAAACACATACATTACGGTGGCCCCCACAGAGTCCTGCCACCGTGGCTGTCGGTGGCGGCAGGGTCACCTCGCAATCCGTGTCGATCTCGTGCAAGACAAACGACGCTAATTGAACAGTTTGGATTTGAATTTAATGTTACACGTCATGCTGATGCTATGGTGATGCTTTCGTTTACGGGGGGATATAGCATACTCTCGAGCATGGAAGATTATACACATGCATTTACAAATATCAATACGTGGCAGACATGTAGTCAATCTAAACTGTTCAAGATGTGGGCCCCACCGTGGATAGAGTCCTAATTATTTAATACTTGGGCGTTAACTCGACAGCTTGAAAGGAAACTAACCAACGGTCCAAATTTAGATACTTCCCAACCAGACTGGGCTCCCGAATCGAACGGTCTGGATTGAGTGCAAGTTTCCGTGTGTGTACACATGGTTGTGTATGTCTCTCACCCACAGTAACTCGCCAGAGCGCAATCTACTCCCTTCATTTGCTTGCATTTCTGCTCATGTGGCCCACCCCAAATTCACATTGATCTCTTGATCCTAGCCGGACAAGACATTAGGGCAGCGGTAAGGAAAGGACTCAAACTAACGGCCATCATTCAATGAACAAGAATCTTCCAATTGACGGTGAGGATCATCTGAACAGCGTGGTCTTTCGCATGTAGCCCGTCCACGGTGGGGCCCAGAAGACGACTGGCCCATAGTCGTGCATGTGCGACACGTGTGACGTTAACACGGGACTCGGATTCGGTAGTGACCCCTCCAGTGCCGCGTTGGTACTGAAAAAGCTCTGTGGGCCCCACCATGATGTATATATTTTATCTATACCGTCCATCCATTTTATCAGCTCATTTTATTGCATGATGTAAAAAATGAGACAGATCGAAATCTCAGGTGGACCACACCACTTGAAATAACGGTGATTGATTGTCAACCATTGAAAGCTTCTTGGGGCCCACAAAAGTTTTGGATCAAGCGATATTTATGTTTTCTCTTTGTCTAAGTCTTTGTGACTTAAAGAACAAGTTGGATGGCAAATAAACAGGAAACGGATTGGCTACTCCCCCGACACTAACCAATGGCTGGTGGTTGGTGCTATGTGGGCCCCACCTTGATGTATGTGTTTCATCCATGCCGTCCATCTACTTTTTTAGATCATTTTAGAGTATGCAACCAAAAATGAGGTGTATCGCAATCTCAAGTGGACCACATTACAGGAAACAGTGCTGAATGAGGTCGACCATTAAAAACATTTGGGGCCATAAAAGCTTTGGATCAAGCTGCTCTTTGTTTTTTCTCTTCATCCGGGCCTTTATGACCTAATCAACAGATTGGATGTCAAATAAACAATATAGTGGGCTTAGGAGAATTTTAATGGTGGATGTGGTGCACCTTAGTGGATGAAACACATACATCATGGTGGGGGTTACAGAGCACCGACCACCAGCCAGGGAGCTGGTGGCAGGGGGAGTAGCCAATCCGTTTCCAAATAACCATTACACTCAACTCTAGAAAGATTTTAATGGTGGTCGTTTAATCACCATTGTTTCCTATGGTATGGTCCACCTGAGATTTGGATCTTCCTCTGATGCCCTAAAATAAGCTGGAAAAATAGATAAACAGGTGGATAAAATACATACATCACGGTGGGACCCACATAATTTTATAACACCAACATGGTACTACCGAAAGTCTGTGAAACACAAGACATGTCATGATAGACTAGATCTCCTATTTTCTTGATTTCAATCATCCTGTATACCGAGACTTGATATAGTTCAGTTGTCCCTTAGATTCGAGTTTGGAATTGTGTTCATGTTAGCTTGAATGTCAATTCATCCCCTTAATATTCATTGGGTCCATGTTGGCTTGAATGTCAATTCATCCCCTTAATATTCAGAATCTTCTGAATCGTTGCTGGTTCTTTGAATGTCTCTAGGGAAATCTCCCATGTTAAAATCACATCTAATTGTTCGATAAGATTTACTCATCCAACAAGTCTTTTATAATAATGCCAGGCATGTCCCTTATTTAATGGGCATGTTTATTATGACCACATAGCATGTAATCGTTCGTTCTCTTAAAGGGCCTGATAAGAGTCCGTACTATCACAATAATGCTAGAATAAGTGACAATAAGGGAAGATTAAACATTAATCTACTCCGAGTGTGAGTACGATTTTGGCATGCCAAACACATTATCTTCATATATTATTTTCTACGTCAGGTGTCAAAAATAGGTATAAATATGATCCATCATAATGTGTGGGTACCGTCTAAGTCATCCATTATATGCACCAAAATTCGATGAGATTGAAATGCATATGCAATGTATAAATAATGCAAGCACACACACACTTTACTCTACCCAAGTTACTGAATAGAGAGATCGAGTGTCTCGACCAAAGGTTAACTTAAGGAGTTAGTAACTAAGTAAAATCAAATAACTATTTTATGCTAATGACCAAGAGAGGAAAAAGTGTGGTCAAGCAAACATGGTTTCTTATGCACCAAAATTCACTGATCTTGGATGATTAATTTAGCTTAGATGCTTGTGTGAGCTTAGATGGACAATTGAGATGGGTTGAATGCTAGGATAAGCTAAGAGGGACGGTTGGGATTAGCATGCATGGAGCTCTCGAGTGTGGCAAGAGCTGAGTATTTGCTCCCTCTGACTACCTCTATCTCCATCTCTCTCCTAGCTTCTCATCTCTCCCTTGATCTAAGTCTTTCTCCAGTCCCAGTTGTTTCCAAATGAGAGGTGGGCTCCCCTTTATTAAAGTTAGCCCTGATAATTTGGTGAATTCTAACAAATTGGAGGGCGACACATCATCGGAATGATCTGAATAGTTAGAAGACATGTGGCATCCTGGATTCACTTTGATAAGTGGAAAAATAGGTAAATTCACCATTAGGGAAGATGAAATGGTCATTTTATCCTTGGTGGAAATCGTGTTGCTGCCCTATCATTGGTTCTCCCAAACCATCATGGAGAAAGATCTTTGGAGAGATCCGAGGATCTGTTCAAATTTGCAAAGATCCAAGTAGCAATGCAATCTTCATCTCATGGTTTTTTGCATTTTCGGCCACAACAACTCTTGGAGCCCTGCTTGTGGTTAGAGCTATACACAAACCCAGTTAGCTCCATTAACTCGGTCAACTTGACTCGAAATTGGGTTCGAGCCCAATTGAGTTGAAACTTTTAGCTCGAAAAAATTTTCGAGCCAAATCCGAGCTTGATTCCATTCGGCTGGAAGTTGACTCAGTTAGAATCAATTCGTCTTGGATCAGATTCACTTACTATATATATATATATATATTGTATGTGTGTATATATATATATATATATATATATATATATATATATTACATATATATATAGTGCTAAAAAATCAAGTCAATCCATGACTTTTGTGGGCCATACCACATACAAAAGTTGAAAAGAGTTATCCTCTCATTAAAACATTCATAATCATTTGTTGAGCCCACCGAGGTGTGGTTAACAAATCCAGCCATCCATTATGTGTGTTCCACTTGTACGAGGGGTCAGACTGAGTTTCAGATGCATCCAAATTTTAGGTGAGCCCCACCAAGTGCTTTTATACGTTTTAGGCATATCTTTACACTATTTTAGATGGTATGGCCCACCTGACTTCCTTATACAGCTGATTTTTGAGATATCCAAGGGTACCCATCAAATGCAAGGTGTTAATGTTCGACAAGCATAACAGTGGGACCCACACAACTCAACCTCATGGGAAGTTCCCAGGACTGTGACCACGACCGTATGGAACCTTTTCCATATATATATATATATATATATAATCATAAACCTAAACTCAAATTTGGTTTGAAAGATTGAACTCAAGATCCACTCGAGCTGGCCCGAGCTTGGGAATGGCACCCATACCCACCTGACCTTGGGCCTTGTTACGGCCTAAGCCAGACAATATTAGGCCAGGACTCAAAACTGGATGGACTCATCTGGTTAACGTCCCAACCATTGGATCCTTAGCCAATGGTTGGACCCTTTGAATCGAGTTTCAAACTCAGACGAGTCTCACCGAGTTGACTCACCCTTGACTAGGCTGAGTGACTCAACGGGTCGGTCTGAGTCACCGTGTCTTAAAACAATGGGTTGGAAGTGAAAATGAGTAGCAATCCACAATTCATTGAGTAACAGTCCTCTTATAGATGGTCAGGATCAACCCAATCAATTTTGTTCTTGGACATTAACGGTCCATGATGGTGGCCAACCTGTTGAACGGTATGGATCTCTTAGATGTGCCAAGTGTACAGTTCTGTTTTTCCTCCACCATTAGATCTTTGAATGGTGTGTATTTTGTAGAGAATATGCATTTTACTTTAGTAGCTTCTACTGGTGGGCCGCACTGTTCGACCAGAAAATTTCCACTAACCGAATGGCTGTGACTGTTAGAGAAAGTTCTTTTTCTATGGTAGGGCCCACCAGTTGATTGATCTTGACCGATGATGAGTGGGATCCATCTCTATGCGCACCTAGTTTATATACACTTGATGAACGGCTTGGATTGCATGGAGTTTTTTCACTTCTTTCTTTTCGTTTTTATCTTTTTATAACGGTCGGATACATCCCAAGCTTTGTATGTTAGACTTAAACTACACCGTTTGTTGTACCACCAAGATGTTTTCATCACATCCAATCCGTCCATCATGTGAGCCCTGTAATGTTGTCTTCGGAATCCAAAAATCAGACCGATCCAATCCTCAAGTGGGCCACAACACGGGAACGTGTGGGATGGTGATTGCTACTATTAAAAACATAAAATATGGAGTGTGGGGCCCACTATGTTTTTTAACATGCTATCCAATCCATTCTGAAGATCTGCTCCACCAAAATGAAAGGCCGCCCCAAAAATCAGGCAATTCCAAACCGACATGTGGGCCACACCCCGTGATTTTATAGTTTTCTTTCATGATTTTACATGGCAGGGCCCACATGAGCATCAGATCGTCCTGATTTTCGAGCATCAAGAATCACATGAGAGAAAAAGATGGTGGACAGATTGGATGGCATTCACACATCATTGTGGGCCCCACATATCATGGCTGTATTAATTCCTATAATTACTTGTGTTGTTCTCCACGAACTTTTATTGAATTTTCAAAGACAATGAACAAAATATTACTTATCATACTTCAAAAAGCAAACCATAGATGCTAAAATTATACAATTAAAAGCTAAAAATCAAGCTCGATGACGGCCGCAGATCGCCATTGCTTCGCCTTCTCGAATCCATTGATGTAGTACTGATAATCATCGATCGTCTGATCGATCTCTTCCTGTGTGTTCATCACAAATGGCCCGAATTGCACCACGGGCTCGCCCAATGGTTCGCCTCCAATGACCACAAACCTGAGGACTTTGGATGAGTTGTTCCATGCTTCGAGCCCATCGCCGGGTCCCAGGAGGAGAATGTGGTGGGCCATGGTGGGGGAAGATTTTGAATTGCCAAAAACACCCTCACCTTCTAGGATGTAGACAAATGAATTCCATGCAGATGGTATAGGTTGCTGAAGATGAGCTTTTGGTTTGAGTGTGAAGTCTAAGTACATGGTTGGTGTTCTTGTATAGACTGGTGATTTAATTCCCAACGCTTCTCCGGCGATGATTCGGACTTCGACGCCATCTTTCGAAGCTTTTGCGACGTCTTTTCCCTGTAATTCTTGATATTTTGGTTCAATCCTGCAGTTCAGATGGAAGGAATTTGAATATTGGTTACCGTTACTGAGCTTAAATTCGATTTTTTGATGGAGTGTATGCTGCCCAAATGCAGGTGCATGTGGGGATGACCTTTGGATAATTGACATCGATTGGATATACAATGAATCTCCCCAATCAGATGATCGTGACCGTTCAATTGGGCGCTCATCAAATGTGGACCGCAATTGCAATTATCCAGTTTCATGGGATGGCTTGGATCATCTTATAAGGGGGATATGAGGGCGTCTGAAAATACTGAAAAGTCGGTCCCACTTATAGCTGTTGGGGGGTCATAGTTCAATAATTCAAAACATTCATCACCATGGATGGGCTACAATTGGATTATTTCAACCCTCTGATCATCTAACTCATTTCCTCTGTTTTTGGTGGGCCATTGATTGAAAGTTTAGGATCTTCCAATCTTGGAATTATTTAAGGTATCCGCCATTATATCAACGGTTAGGATCAACAAACCATGACCCCATATCCAACAGCTATTGTCCCAACGTATCCTATAACAATATTTCAAAACATAGTGGCCCAGCGCCGACTTGGCTCATGACTCGGTCACTCAATAATATATACTGAGTTTTGGTGTATGTCATGACTCGGTCAATCAATAATATATACTGAGTTTCAGTGTATGACATGACTCGGTCACTCTATAATATATATACTGAGTTTTGGTGTACGGCTCGTGACTCGGTCACTCAATAATATATACTGAGTTTCGGTGTATGGCCCAACCCGATTTAGATCATAACCTTACATTTTATGCTTGGAAGAGAGGTTGACCCACAGCTGCAGGCCCCTTTGAGTTCCATCACTTGCAGGCATTTCTGAATGCACGATCCCCCTTCCGGCCGTCATCCATTGCAGATCACCGGCTTTGATTGTGCCCTTGTGGCCCGCGAAATCTTCATGGGTCACAGCACCCTACAAAAGATAGAAAAAAAAAAAAAAAATCATTTTGAGGAAGTTCTTGTATGAAAATAGCACTATCACATACATAGAATAAATGGTGTATGTGTGTCTTTGTTGGTATTGTAATGGGATTATAATAAATAATTTCATGTTGGGAGCTAAGTCGTTAAACTTTTACCAATCAATAATTATAATTGGATGGTGATAATTGTTTTATGCAAGTGGGCCCATGATCTTGTATATGTTGATGATAACCCTTATTTTCACCTAATTCACAAAAGATTAGTTAAGGAAAACTCAAATGGGCCGCACCAATGAGAATAATGTAAGATTGCGCTTGCAACCTTGGCCCACTTGACTTTTGGATTAAGATGATTTTTGTATGTTCTCTTCATCCTGATGAGTCACACTTGATGAATAGGTTTGATGAAAGATAGACCAAATGGTGACCCCACACAAACCAATGGTTCGCGCTCCATCCCTCCTTTGCGGTGTGGCTTGCTTAGGGTTTTGAATTGGGTCAATCTTCGCCCTAGTGCCAAGCATCGAAAATTGAGTGTTGTGCACACTACTAATTAAAATGAGTGTTGCAGAGGACTCTCGTCGAGATGCGGAGTGGGTGGTGAGGAGCTCACCACCCACTTCGGTGGTGAAATGACGTGGCAAGATTTGATTAGTAGATCTATATGCTATAAAAGATATAGGGACCACCAATCAATGAGTCTGGCCCGAAAATTTTATACTAGACCCAAGCTCCAAACTAAGGTTTGCTAGGATGATGGAATGTTTGTACACAGTCCAAACTCAGCTTGATTTAAAAAGCAGCCTGAATTTTAAAACCCAGCCCAAACCGGCTCAAAAGACAGACGGTTAGCCCGGCCTATTGACAGCCCTAGCGAGAATGACAATCGCTACAAGTCTAGCTTCGGCTGGTTCTGTTATCCATTGGGTTAGGGCTATCAATGGGCTGGGCTGGCTTGTTAGGGTTACAATCTTAGCCCGCTTTAGGCCAGGCTTTAGGTGGAATATTAGACCCGAGAGCGGCTGGGTCTTAGACAGGCTATCAATGGAAGGATTCTATTCGCACGTGCTGCGTGTATGAGATGAATTATACACACGTGTGGGCTTAGTAGAGCTCCTTTTTACAAAAAAGGGGAAAACAAAACTAACTTTACAAATACACCCTTGTTGGCACTAATATATACCTGTAACATGTAAGTCACTGTCTCGAAGCCTGAAACAAAACAGAGAAGAAACAGACAAACAAAGACAGTTAGAGAGAGAGAGAATCCAATTCGAACCAGTTCAAATCCATTAGAATCTGAGAGAATCTAATTCCAAAAATGATGGGATGAAATACAGATTCGATGGGATTAAAACCTCTATGTGGATGGTCTGGAAATCCGGCTGGAGCTGAAACTGCAGGATTTCGAAGAAGAAAGGAGAAAGTTAGAGAATAGAAATTTCTTCTTGGAAGGCACAATCAAAATGAAAGGATAGAAAATACCCACTTGAGAATTCATCCAAAAGAAGAAAAGGGTCGAAGTACTTCATCTCCAACCTGAAAAATTAAGACCCATTTCAGTAAAACAGATTGAATTTCTTAGTAACTTCCATTCAAGGATATGAGACTGGAAAGTGAGAGAAACCCTTTTAGTAAAGGAATTTCTTTAAATTTCAGAGAGAGAGAGAGAGAGAGAGAGAACATTCAGTAAAGAGCTTGAATTTCAGTAAATTTTATTAAAAAGAGAGAAGAGAGAATGAGAGAGAGAGAGAGAGAGAGAGAGAGAGAGAGAGAGAGAGAGAGAGAACTTGTAATAACCTGCCAATGCTTCTTTCTAACAACTGCTCCAACACCTTCGTGTTGTGGCCTTGCCTGAAATTTCCTCACCACGAGTCGTGGATTCTCAACAACATTGCACTCCTCTATTCCTGCCATATCTTTCTCTCTCTCTCTCTTTCTCTGAAAAAACGTGTGTGTGTTGGAATTCAAATGGAAAGAGAAGTGGCGGTATTTATAAGGACAGATATCTACACCTTTTTCTCCGCCTATGGTTTGGATTTGATTTTAAATGAAGTCAATCTTTCTTTTATGCTCTTTCTTAGTTCCTTCTAACCCCACGATTCCTTCCAATATCACACATCATGCTGATGTACTGCTGATGTTTTTCCCATCCCAGCACGACTATTGTGGTGTAATACACATACACACTTATTCACTCATGTTCTATCCATGTACACTCCATCCCTACCGTTCAACTCGTGGGGATCACCATGGATTACGGGCCCACTCATTGTAGAGAGCACATTCAACAAAAACCTGTGGGGTCCATTCAAATTGTGTGTGCAGGTGTAATATCCGATCCTTCCATCATCTGCCCCGGCCATATCATGGTTTGATCTATCATCTGACAGGTATCACCCATGAACAATATGGTTGTGTCTACTTGAAAATAAACCCATGAAGCAGTCTCCAATAAGGAGAAATTATCTTTCAAAATGTTAATAGAAAATCGATCATAACTTTTGATATAAAAATTGTTAAGTACCACTTATAAATGAATTTTGATTGGAAAAGGTCATCATCTGAAGTCAACTTATAAATTTGCTTCTTATTAAACTAAGCATCATCTCTCAAAATTAAATTAAAACTTTTTATTTTGAATAAATTTTATTATTTTGAATAAATTTTAATTTAATCAGTTTAAAACTTTTAAAGCATTGTAATTTTATTTTAGATAAGACATTAATAACATATTTCAAATTTCCTTTTATTTTTTATACATTCAAAAATTGTTATACTTTATAAGTTAAAGGCTCATATTACGTTGAGGAGAAGGTATTGTTTCTCTACTAATCTTACATTTCTTCCTCACAAATGTAAGTTAGATAATTTCACAGAAGGTTTCAATGTAGGATTCTCATTATCTTTTTTTTCCCTTGTGGTGTGGTTTACTTGAGTTTTGAATTAATCTTTATTTAACTCATTTTTAAAGTTAGTATTCACTCCCACCTAAGCCCGAGACTACAAGATAGCTGCAAATCTGGCCACACGTTTTCCTGATCTTGATTATCTACATGGTTAGGAAACTTTTCAAAAGAACTTTACATGAGTTTAGGAATTTGAAAAGAAATTTTCAATAACACACATTCAACGACAGATATCAAAGGTCAGGATCATCTCTGAAATTTAACCACTCCTAATTCCTCAAAAATGTTGGTAAGATAGGAAAACCAACTGGTCCTATTCAACACACAACTCAAACCACTGGATGAGTCGGGACACAGATTGCGTGGCGACCCAGCCACTGTAGGGCCCACCGTGATGTATGTATTTTATCCACTCGGTACATCTGTTTTGACCGTTCATTTTAGGCTAAGAGCCCAAAATTGAAGCATGGCCAAAGTCTATTTGTCATCAAACCGATTGATAATGTTACATACGCCTAGATGAACTCACCTTTATCCAAAACTTCTGTGGTTCCCATGAATTTTTCAACGGTAGACCTTTATCCTCACTGTTTTCTATGGTGTGGCCCACCTGGGCTTTAGATATCCCTTGATTTTAGGATGACAGATTTAAATGACGTGGCAAACCGATGGACCGGCGTGGATAAAACATATACATTACGGTGGGCCCCACAGAGTCCTGCCACCGTGGCTGTCGGTGGCGGCAGGGGCACCTCGCAATCCGTGTCATCTCGTGTAAGACAAACGACGCTAATTGATTGGTTGTACGTTAGTTACTTCAACGGTCGGGATTCGAATTTAATGTTACGCGTCATGCTGATGCTATGGTGATGCTTTCGTTTATGGGGAGATAGAGCATACTCTGGAGCATGGAAGATCATACACTTGCAATCAATCCAAACTGTTCAAGATGTGGGCCCCACCGTGGATAGTCTTCTAATTATTTAATACTTAGGCATTAACTGGATAGATTGAAAGGAAACTCACCAAGATGTGGGCCCCATGTGGCCCGTCCATGGTGGGACCCAGAAGACGACTTGCCCATAGTTGTGCATGTGCGCCACGTGTGACGTTAACACGCGACTCGGATTCGGTAGTGACCCCTTCAGTGCCGCGTTGGTACTGGAAAAGCTCTGTCGATCCCACCATTACAGTATATATTTTATCCATACCGTCCATCCATTTTTTCATCTCATTTTATTACATGATGTGTAAAATGAGACAGATTCAAATCTCAGGTGGACCACACCACTTGAAATAGTGGTGATTGAATGCCCACCATTGAAAGCTTCCTGGGTTACAAAAGTTTTGGATCAAGCTTATATTTATGTTTTCTTTTTATCAAAGTCTCCGTGAGAACAAGTTAGATGGCAAATAAACAAGAAACGTACTGGCTACTCCCCCTTACACCAGCCAATGCCTGGTGGGCGGTACTATATGGCCCCACCAAGATGTAAGTGTTTCATCCATGTCATTCATTTATTTTTAAAGATCGTTTTACAGTATGAGTCCAAAAATGAGGTATATCCAAATCTCAAAAGACCATTTTACTGTATGAGTCCAAAAATGAAGTATATCCAAATCTCAAGTGGACCACATTATAGGAACCAGTGTTGAATGAGGGTCGACCATCAAAAACATTTTGGGGGCTATGAAAGTTTTGGTTCAAGTTGATCTTTGTTTTTTCTCTTTCATCTGGGTTGTATGACCCAATTAACAGATTGGATGTCAAATAAACAGTATAGTAGTGGGCCGTAGGAGGATTTTAATGGTGGATATCCAATCGCTTTTATTTTCATGTGGTGTGGTCCACCCGAAATTTATATCCCTCTCATTATTGTGATCAAGCCATAAAATGATATACAAAAATGGATGAAACACATCCATCATGGTGGGGCCCATGGAAACCAACCACCAGCCACGGAGCTGGTAGCAGGGGAGTAGCCAATCCGTTTCCAAATAAACATTACACTCAACTCTAGAAAGTTTTTAACGGTGGTCGTTTAATTACCACTGTTTCCTGTGGTATAGTCCACCTGAGATTTGAATCTTCCTCTCATGCTCTAAAATAAGCTGGAAAAATGGATAAACGGCGTGGATAAAATGCATAAGTCACGGTGGGACCCACATAGTCCGTAAAACACGTGAATATGGCATTGAAATTTTGTTTCGTTTAGCTGGCCAGACAGTGATTGAAATGCACGGTCCAGGGAACTTGTTTTGAAAAACAATTGATACTCTGGCAGAGCATGATGGATGATACGCAGACACCTCAAAATTATTTAGAAATTTTATACGTGGAGTACAAACCATTCAAATTAAACCTTCTAAATAAAATTTCCCAGCTTATATGTACGATTAACCAAAAAGTTAGCTTATTATACTGATTGGTGGACATTTAGTAGACGGCTAAAAATGAGATAGATCCAACGGTCTTATTTCATTGGACAACTGTCCACAAACCAGAGCTCGAGAATCTAAGCCGTTTAGGTTAATGTGCCTGCGCATGGAGGTCATACGCTGCCAGAGCATCAAACAACTCCTTGTTTTTTCCTGAAGGAGATTGTTTGATATTTCGGTACGTTGGCGGAGTGCAACCATTCATACACATGCACACAACAACGCATCCATGCCGTTCATCTAAAACCAGATGAAAAACTACAGATAGGATGTATCTCCAACATCAGAAGGATCACCATCAAAGCCTTTTTTGAATGGATATCTTCTTGTTTAGTTTGGACTCTTTAAGTTATTTTCGTTTTCACCGTCCATGTTTTGATCATCACTGGATAGATATTTTCATGTTATGGCCCAATCTAAAGTGGGCCCCTCTATTCAAACAGTTTGGATTTAGTACACGTGTGCCTTTTGTTCATATTATCTCCGTGCACGCGTACTGATTACCATACTCCTTCGGAGAATCAAAGTTTCTCTCTTTTGATTTTGGCCGTCGGCCCCACCAACCTGACGTCGGCGTGATCTAAACCTTCCATGCGCAATACCCATATGCATACGTTGCATGGTATTCTTTCTTTTTCTTCTTTCTTTCCTTTTCCAAGAGGATGGTGGCCCACTTGCCCTCGTGGCAATGCCTCATGCTTACGTGAATGATCGCAAGCGTTCGAACGTACGTATCTTACCATACGATGCAGCCGTGTGGGATCTATGATGATGAATGATTTCCATCCAACCCGTCCATTAGATGCGAGCTCCATTTTTAGTTCTGAAAGCCAAAATTAATTCTGATCCATAACTTAGGTGGGCCACACAAAAAATAACAATATGGAACGTAGGGAAGGGAGGTGCCCATGAAGGAAATCTTCAGATGGAATTGGGGTCAGCAGTGCTGTTTATATTCCATCCAACCCAATAATCACGTGGGCCCCATCAGGATGAAGGGACACCTAAAATAAATCCATTCCAAGGTTTATCTGGACCATCAAAAGTAAACATATGCGTCCCACCTAAGAGTTTTATAGAGATGATTCTTCGTATGACCACTGAAAATGAGTACTGGCACCAGATGAACGGTTTGGATTTCATATACACATCATGGAGACCCCACGCATTTAGATGTAGGGTAATTACTATAACTATTGTATGTTCGGATGCATGTGATGATTTAAAACATACGAAAGCGCAGAAAGAAAAGAATAGAAAATATCAACAGAAAGAGTGGTCAAAGTCAAACATCCAGGTAAGGCATGCTGCAGGGATATGTAAGATGTGGAAAAGCTGTGAGTGGGCCCCACATGAGCGTTTGACAAATCACTATGCTTTGTGTGGCTATGCTTATCGATGAATATTTTCATTTTTTTAACTGTCCATTTGCAGGCCACCGAGCTAATTAAAAGATCAATCTTGGGCCCACTTAAATAAGTGTGTTGATTATGATTGCGTCAAGTGGAGTAACGTGTATGTAAGTATCTCCAACCGAGCTGATTATGATTGCGTCATGATATAGCATGTGTACGTCACCAAGTTCTATAAGGCCCACCATGATGTATGTATTATATCTACACCAATATTTGTCCATTTGAAGATATCATTTGATGGCATGAGTCAAAAAATTAGATAGATTCAAAGCTCAAGTGAATCCCAACACAGAAAGTAGAGGTGCGCAAGGGACACCCGATCCAGCTAACGCGACTCGTCCGACGCGGTCTGATCTGACTCGACTTGAACTGAATGGGTGAGTCTGTCCGAACTGAGTAAGCTTTGCCCAATCCGAACTCAAATCTAGTCAAGTTCGAGTTACTGCGTAACTCGACTCGACTCGGCCCGAAACTTGATCCGGTTAGACTCGACTTGATCCAAAACCTGACTCAACTCGACTCTCTAACCCTACTCAGACCCGATTCCAACCTCTCCTCCCTCCCTCCCTCCCTCCCTCCCTCCCTCATCCCCCTCCTCGTCCAAGCCCGACAACCACCCTCCTCCTCCTCTCTCTCCTCTCTACTCCCTCCCTCCCTACCTTATCCTCCTCCTCTTCCTCTTCCTCTTCCTCTTCCAAGCCTGACAACCACCCACCACCATCACCCTCCTCCTCCTCCCCCTCCTCTCTCTCCTCTCCACTCCCTCCCTCCCTCATCTCTCAATCCAACTCAGTGCCAACTCGACTCGACTCGTTACTTTTGATCGGATCAAACTTGGTCCGGATCTGACGCAGGGGAGGACGTGAGGTCGAGCACCGTCTTCCTCAAGAGGATAACTATTCCGAATCCACGGAACTTCTCTGGACTCCTCACAAAGACTTCTCGAATCCATGAGGAAAGAAAGCAGAAAATATAAATAAATTCTAATAAATTCGAAATTGATTAATGAATGAATAAAAACGAGTTCACAACCCTTTAAATAGGGATACCAAGCAATGGGAAAGAAATCAGAATCAAAGTACAACTAAAACTCCTAGAATGTGTGACTTACTATAAATAGTAAACTTACTATTTATAGACGGTCGTGATGTCTACTAGTGCGCAAGGTTTTCTGCCAAAAATAGTAAGTGTCCTATTTGGCTTCACCAAACCATTCTCCTAATTATTCTAAGCTCTTTTCAGTTGGGCGCAACTCCTAAAGCACGACGGATGAAGAGTTATATCAAACTAAAACTTACTATTTATAGTAAAAACGAAATTAAAACAGGGAAACGACTGTCGATCCAGGTGTTTTTCACAATTTCGGGGGTCGGAACCCGGCATAGCAGGGTTGGTTGGCTAAAGTAGCTCGTTCTACCCCAAAATCATATATTTTACGTCAGGTAACTCATTTCGGATTGTGAGATACGCCCGATTTAAGGTCCGATGGTCTGGATCACTTATGTCATCGACCGGGCCTTTTCTGATCCATCTTGGCCATGAAACTGTCTGCGACCCGCTCTACATCGAGATCAGTCAAAGCCAGACTGAACTCGGATCGAGTCATGCATGCTGGACTCAATATTGAGTCAGATTGAGTTCGAGTCAGCCTATTTCAAAACCGGATCAAGTTGAGTCAACCCTAACTCGGTCCAACTCAACTCGATGCCCAGCTCTAATAGAAAGTATTAAGGATTGAACATCAGCCATTAAAAATTTCTTGGGAGTTATAAAAGTTTTATATCGATCTGACGTTTGTTTTTTTCCCCTTCATCGAGGTTTGTGTGGCCTTATGAACAGGTTACTTGAAAAAAAAAAAAAAAAAAACATCAAAGTAGATCTATGGAAGGCTTCAACCGAAGGAATTATTGTCCCCTCTGATATGTACCAGTGGAATTTTAGATGTCTCATTTATTAGCTTGTCTTTAAATGATTAGTCAAATAGATGGACAGTATGGATATAACAAATATATTATGACGGAGCTCACAAAACTTAGTGACATCAACACACCACAAGGTCAGCATTGAACTACTTTCATGACTCTTTCCTTACTCAAGGGTGTATGGCCCAATCAAATCTCATCACATTTACTGTGGTTCTTTGAATTCAATGAATTTATGTCCATGAAAATCAAAGTCTTTTGGGACAGGGATTCAATGAATCTGGACATGGTGATATCTAATTGGGCCCGCTCTGCCAGAGATGGCATCAACAATGCATGTTTGAATGTTGTTTGGCCAATTAATTGGGCATGGCATCTGTGGATCCTTGCCTGTGGAGCCCACCGCGATCTATTTATTTTGACATATCATTTTCGAACATATCCCGAAATTGAAGCAGATCCAAATCTCAGGTGGACCACACCACGGGAAATGGGATGATACCCACAATTAAAAACTTATTGGGGCCCACCACAATGTAACCAAAATATTGATAAAGGACCCCACATTTATCAACATGTTCTCAAACTAATGTAACCTATAATAAGCATTTAATGATTAATCACCACCATTTTCTTACTGTATGGTCCACCTTAGATTTGGATCTGCTTCATTTTTCGGATCATGTCCTAAAATGAGCTGTCAAAACATACCAATGGCAAGGATGTAAGGTGCATAGGCTATAGGCCACTAGCGTGAGTGTGTGGGGGTGTGTGTGCGTGTGTTAAAAATAAATAAATAAATAATAATAATAATAATAAGTGCATAGGCTACAATGAGCCCTTTATCAGGGATTGTGAGGCCTGAACTTTGATAGCAGCACGTGGCCAATTAAACCACGGTGCAGATTCATGAACTGATAGTGCTGGTACCCTTCATCGTTTCCAAGCAATTCTTTTATTATGGTACATCTAAAATGGATTCTATGGTATCAACGGTTCTGATCATTGGAACACTCAGTATGTAGGCCCCAGTGGGAGACGCTAGACCTTGAGCTTTCAATCGCCGCAGATGCAGAACGAACACCCGTCTCATCGGACTCGGATTCTCTGTAGTGACCCACCAGCATGTGCTGATCGGTCAGACGTGGAAAACGTCGTAGCTCTTAGCACCACGTATATGTTTTATCCATGCCATCCATCCATTTTTCCAGCTCATTTCAGGGAATGATTTCAAAAACGAAGCAGATCCAAATCTTATGTGGACCACACCACAGAAACCACTGGCGATTGAACGACCACCATTAAAAAGTTCCTGGGGCCACAAAATCTCTATGTTGAGCTGATATTTGTGTTTTCCCTTCATCCACATTATCAACAGACTGGATGGAAAACAAACATTACAGTGGGCCCTAGAGATTTTTTTAATGGTGGGCGTTAAATCACCATTGTTTATTGTGGTGTGGTCCGCCTAATGTTTGGATCTACCTCATTTTTTAATCATGCTCTAACACGATATGGAAAAACAGATGGACGGTGTGGATAAAACATATATATTATGTGGGCCCACAGAATGTCTTAGGTGGATTCCTGACTGTGGGGCCCACCGTGATATATATGTCTTACATCCATGCCGTTCTTCTGTTATTGAAAGCTCATTTTAGAGCATGATCTAAAAAATGAAGTAGATCCAAATTTCTTAGGTGGGCCATACACAGGAACCGTGGTGAATGAACCATCATTAAAACTTCTTGGAGGCCACTACAATGTTTATATGCCATCCAACCCGTTGATAAGGTTACAAAGACCTGGATGAAGGGTCCACACAAATATCAGCTTGATCCAAAAATTGTGGCCCACAAAAAGTTTTTAATGGTCATTGTTTCCCGTGGTGTGGTCCATCTAAGACTTGGATCTGCTTCATCTGAAGAATATGTCCTACAATGATCTGTCAAACGGATGAACGGTACTGATGTAAAGAACGTACATCAAGGTGGGCTGCACGGTCAAGGATCCACCAAAGCCTCGCTCGTTGGATGTAATCTTCTGCCCCAAAAAAATCAGGCCGTTTCACGGAAACGGATTGGCTACTCGTCCTGCCACCACGCACATGGCTGATGGTCGGTGCTCTGTGGGCCCCACCATTCTGTATGTGTTTCATCCATTCCGTTCATCATTTTTAAAGATAATTTTAGGCTCTACTCAAAAATTAGAGAGACATAAATCTCATGTGGACCACACCACAGGAAAACAATAGTGATTGGATATCCACCGTTAAAATCCTCCAAAGGACCACTGTACTGTTTATTTGAATTCCAATCTGTTGATTAGGTCATACAATCCAGATGAAGGGAAAATAAATAAAATCAGATTGATCCAAAACTTTTATTGCCCCTAAAAAGTCTTTAATGGTCTATGCTCATTCAACACTGTTTCATGTAATGTGGTCCACTTGAGATTGGTATGTACCTCATTTTTGGTGTAATACCATAAAATGATTTAGAAAAATATTTAGACGGAATGGATGAAACACATACATCATGTTGAGCCCCACAGAGCACTGACCACTAGGGGTGTACACAAACCGGGCTAGCCCGGTTAGCTCACTCGACCCGGCCTAAAAAAGCCCGACTCGGCCCGACCCGGAACTAAGTTCGAGTTAGGATGGGCCAATTTTCTAGGCCCGAAAGTGAGTTCAGGCCGAGTTCGGATACCTCCCAGTTCGGCATGACTCGGTCCGAAATCCGACTCGCCCCGGCTCGACCCGACCCAGCCCGCCCGACCCGTGTATGACTGTATTTATAAAATGTTTTATTTTATACTTTGTCAAATGTATGTAAATGTCCTGACTAGTTAGATTTTTTGTGGAGTCTATAGTTCAACTATCTAAACTGTTGATCGAGGGCCTTGTAATGGGATGCGAATTATCTGCCAAAGTCTTTCTCATGAACTTGCTGTAAGGTTCGAAACTGGCCCGAACTCAGGTTCGAAACTGGCCCGAATTCGAAGGTTCGAAACCGGCCCGAACTCACGCCGGGCCCGATTCGGACTGGAGATGTTGGCCCGATGACCAGGCCCGATCGGGTTCGGATCTTGTGTGGCTGTTGAACGGGCCTGGACGGGCTGAGGCCAGTTCAACTCGGCCCAACCTGTGTACACCCCTACCGACCACAGCCATTGGCTGGTGGCAGGGGAGTAGCCAATCTGTTTCCCCGTTTCACCGCTCATGCTTCACATAATTTTACGTACTCTTGACGCTAAAATACAAATTTACTGGCCGTCCATTTCCTTGGTGGCCCACATGAGATTTTAAAAGATCTGAATTTATAGTACGTAACGTTGAAAAGTGAGACCCAGATTACCTGAAGACTCGGTCACGAGCCGGCTCTATGATGTACGTGTTTTACCCGCCTTGTCCGTCAGATACAGTAGACTCTAGAGGGACGCGGATTAGCTACTGAAACCGACAGTAGCGAGCCTCACTACTGAAGTGACGTCACCACGTTTTGTGAGCCCAACCATGATTTATGTGATTTATCCACACCGTTCATCCATTTGGATAGATCATTTTAGGAGATGAACCAAAGAATTAAAAAGATCCAAAGCTCAAGTGGATCCCACCATAGAAAAAAGTGGGAATTGAACGGCTACCATTAAAAACTTGTTTGGGCAACAGAAATTTTCGATCAGGCTCATATTTGTATATCCCTTTATTCCATGTCTTTTTTAACTTATAAACAGGTTGGATGTCAAATAAACATGGTAGTGGGCCTTAGGAGGGTTTCAACAGTCGGCATTACCATCCCTATTGCTTTTTTTGGTATGGCCCACTTAAGATTTGGATCTATCTCATTCCTTGGTTCACGCTTTAAAATAATCTCACCAAATGGATGGACGGTGTGGATACAACAAATACATCATGGTGGGACCCATAAAACGTGGTGACGTCACTTCAGTAGCGAGACAGGTACAGTAGCAATCCGCGTCCGAGACTCTAGAGTTTAACACCCGGTTAACGGTTCGAGCATGTGGTGAAATCCACTAAGGCGTGAGTGTGTGGGGGTGTGTGCGTGTGTTATTAAATTTAAAAAATAAAAAATAAAAAATAAAAAAGCCAAATCATTTTAAGGCCACGACTAAAAAAGCTTAAGTGGACTACACCGTAAGAAACAACGAGGATTACTGGCTTACCGTTAAAAACTCATGAGGTTCCATAAATTTTGATCAAGGTGATATTTGTGTTTTCAACGGCGGGCCTTAGAATGATTTCAACGGAGGCTATTATTATTTCCGCTGGTATACTTGAGCTTTCAATCTACCTCAATTTTTTGGTCCATGCATTAAAATGATATGGAAAAACAGATGGGCCTTGTAAATTGAACACATATATCAAATGGGCCCCACAGAGATGGGTGGTGACCGGGTCTACAGACAATATATCCGCGTCCCTAAAATCGTAGCAAACTAGATGGAAAGTTCCAATGTCTCGTACGTGTTCCATAGCAGTGTCACACGTGTTTCAGCGAAATTGTATCTTACAATTCTTTTAGCTAGAATGGAAAATCTTTTTAAAGACGTTCGAAGAGGTAACAACATCCAAGAAGACTTCGAACATCAAAAGATCGAACCTATGTCCAAGCCAATGGGTCCGAACCCAAGTTGGTAAGTTAATCACAAACCATTCCATTGATTTGTAAGAGCTCAATGAGAAGATGAGTATATCTTATAATAACATATTAGACAGATCTAATCCACCCAACAATGCAGAGATAAGAAGAGATAGAACAACCACTCAGGCACCCTCAAAGTCAAACTTTGATTGGGATCAAGAGTATGTGAGGTTAGGATATGTGATGGATCCTTTCCATTTATCTTTTCCACCATCTTAAACTATCCCGCGATGAATGGTGAAAATGTTAGAGGAGGCCTAATCTAAACTAGCTATTCGACATTTCTAGGTGGACAAAGCTGGACCATCGCCAGAGACGTTGAGTGACCGGGATAAATCAGGATCTAGTCCTTGACCTGACCATCTTGATCAGAGGAATCATGACATATTTAGGCATGATCTTTAGTGGAGCACAAACACACAATGGATTAAGTATGAGAGGAAGATTTGATAAACCAGCAGTCCATGTCCAATTAGAGTCATTTTTCCTAATCTAAATCACCACTTTTAGAGAAATTTAAAGGATTCTCATATTCAAAACAACAACGTGAGTATGACGATCTACTCAACAACTCTTGCTACAACATCTTAAAAATAGAAGTAATTTTTTTTACAATTTTAAGTTGTAGGACAATGATCATTTAAGTTTTGATTTAGCTAATTACACCCACCTTGATTGTTTGTTCGGATAAGCACATTAGGTATATCAATTTTCTTTTGTTTATTCATTTGGTTCTCTCGTATTTTGTTAATTGTAATAAGCATCATTGTCTAATATTAATAAAATAGTCAACAATTCACATTCTTTAATATATTGAAAGTGTTTTCAACTTAGAGTGTTGGTGAAGGAACAAGTATTAAAGAACAAGTTTTCAAATTCGTAGACTCACATAAATTGTCAAAAAAAAAAAAACACTTATTTGAAAGGATAGACCTCGATCTTTTCACAAAGCACATGGGCACGAATACTGATAGTCGAAAGTGATGGGTTTTTTTTTGACCCGTCATCGACCGGTCGTGAGCCCTGCTCGACCGGTCGAAGGCTGGTAGTCGACTAGTCAAAGGAGTCGAGTCGTGACACGACTCAAAGTCCAGCGATTGTGGACTGTTTTTCTCCGGGGTGCTCGACCAGTCGAAGGAGGTGCTCGACCGGTCGTCGGTGGCTCTCGACCGGCTGTGGACTCGGTTCGACCAGTCGAGGTTATGCAAATTCGTTCCACAATTTTGCGCGGTTTTCATGTCGCAAGTACTTTTCGCAACTGGGATGCGGAAAGGAGTTTCCTAAAACTTTAAATAGGAGAACCTAGGGCTTTCTATGGATGATAAAAGGGTTTCCTAAGGCTTTACAATGGATTTGTTAAAGGGTTTTAAGGTTATCAAAGGTGAGTGAGAGAGGAAAAGAGAGAGAGGAAGCTTATAGAAGGGAAATTATGCTCACGAAGGTTATCTACTGTGCAATTTATATCTCAGCGCTTCTATGTCCTCGTAATCTATGAGATCTCTCCGTTTTCTTTGTTTCTTTCATTGTTTATCCACTCCTGCGTGAGTGAATAAGTTTGTAACATTCTACTTCATAGTGGAATGTTGATCTGGACGAGGTCCCGTGGTTTTTACCTCTTTGAGGGTTTTTCCACGTAAAAATCTCTTGTGTGGTGTGTGATTGATGCTTTGATTTATTTCATTGCTTTATTATCCATAATCCTGAGTTTTTTTTCGGGAGGCTATATCCTAAGGTTTATGCAAGGCATCCTAACAGAAAGGACCTTGGATCTTTGATCTCCCTATTCAATTTGTTCAATTAAACACACAAGAACACCATCAACTCAATCAAACTTTGAAATAAGTAGACTCTAGCACACCTAAGCATTTTAACCACATATGAAAACTTAATCTAGACCATCGATCCCATGAGTGGTCGAATTTAATTGAATTGACTACAGCATTTACCAGTAAATCATAGCATACCGAAACAAATGGACGGATGGAAAACATTTTTTTTTTTTTAATGTTATAGCCCACCTGAAGTGAAAGATCCATGCATTATTCCAATAGGATGGATAGCCCAGATTTTTCACAAATCTTCGGTATATTTGCATGTGTGACCGCGTGTGGATGGGCTGTTGTTCCACACGTGCGGAGTTATCAAACGTCGTTTAATGGCACGAATTTTCTACGTAAGGAGCTCTGCCAAAAAGCTATGGGGCCCACATTGACGTGTGTGTCACATCTCCATCGTTTCAGTCTTCAGATACGTTAGATTAAGGGCCGATCCAAAACTCAAGTTGGAAAAGGAGAGATAGAGGCCTTACCATTGATGCCATCTTGACTTTGGATCAGCGTGTTTTTTTTTACACGTGTGCTAACATTACACGGTGTGGATTACCCCACAGTGCCCTTATTGTACCGACATCCTACAGCAGAAATCAGCCCCCAAGAAGTTTTTAATAGTGGCCGTTCAATCACCACTGTTTCCTGTGGTATGGTCCACTTGAGATTTGGATCTGCCTCCTTC
The DNA here is from genome assembly GCA_021015155.1 of Magnolia officinalis. NCBI lineage: Eukaryota > Viridiplantae > Streptophyta > Magnoliopsida > Magnoliales > Magnoliaceae > Magnolia > Magnolia officinalis. Next base: position 68,953,503 of record JAJHSJ010000010.1, read on the forward strand.
TTGGGCTCATGACCTAAAAAGACATGGAAAAATGGATGGACGGTGTGGATAGCTCACATACATCATGGTGGGCCCACAGAACTTTTCCATCACCGACGTAACACTGACGTATGGATGACAATCGTCGAGGGGTGTACTGAATACGGAA